>JAMYXO010002708.1:0-22675 GCA_033310375.1 Conus canariensis | reverse complement strand
CCCCCCAAAAGGGAAAAAATTTTAAAGAATAAAAAAAAAACCCCTTGTTTTTTAAATTTCCTCACCCAATTTTTCATATTTTTTACAAAAAATTTAAAGGGGTTTGACGGGAATTAATTTAAACCGGGGAAAAAAAAATTTCCCCACTTTTTTTTTTTTTTTTTTTTTTTTTTTTTAATTCATTTTCAAGGGAACGACGGGGGGAACCCCAAAAATTGGGAAAAAAAAACCCCAAAAACCCCGAAAAATTCCGGGGGGCTATTCGGCGCCCCCGGCCCCGGGGGGGCCTTTTGGATTTTTATTTCCTCTCGCCTTGAAAAACCAGTGGCGGGGCTTTCCAAGGGGCTTTTAGGGGGGGGGGGCCACCCCCTTTTTTTTCCCAACCCCTTTTCCCCCTTGTCTAAAAGGCCCCAAAGGGGCCGGGGGATTTACGGGCCCCTGGGATCCTTTTGGTGTTTTTTGGGTTTTTTTAGGGTTTGTTTTTTTGGGGTTTTTATTTATAATTTTTATATTTATAAAATATTATATTTAAAATAATATTTTTTATTTAAAAACTAAAAATTCGCGTTTTTTTCCAAATTTTTTCGCCTATTTTAAAAAGGGAACCCGGCCGGTTTTTTGGGGTTTCCCAAAAAATATTTTTACCCCCCAAAAAAAAACCCCCCTTCTTCAAATAAAACCCCTTCCCCTTTAATTCTTCCCTTTGGATTTTACGGGGGGCCCAAAGGGAAGGGGCCCAAATTACGGGGGAAAAAAACCCCCCCCCGGCCAAAAGAAAAACCCCCGGGCCCGGGGGGGAAAAAAAACCCCTCGCCCCCCTTTGGGGAAAGGGCGTGGCCCCAACGGGTTTGGGGGGGGCCCACCGACAAAACGGGAAAAAACTTTTTTTTGGGGAAACCCGGGGGGCTGTCAAAAGGGGGGGGACAACAGGGAGGGGTTTTTTCCGGGCCCGGGCCCCCCTAAAAAAAGTGGAAAAAAAAAAACCCCGCCCTCACCGGAACGTGGTTAAAGAAAGACCCCCCTTTCCCCGGCCCCCGGATTTTGGGGCAAAAAAAAAAATTTTAAAATTTAGCGGGCCCAAAAAACGGGAGGGGGCCCCACTTAGGGGTTACGGGGGGGACACCCAAAAAAAAACGGGAAAAGGGGGCCCAAAACCCTGACTTCAAAACCATTTTCATCTTTAAAGGGCGGGGCCCCCGGGGGGAAAAGGGAGGGGAAAAAAAACTCCGTTTGGGGCTAGATAGGGGGACAAAAGGGGACGGGGGACTCAAAAACCCCAAAATTTTGGCCGGGGGAAGGGGGGGAAAAAATTTTCCCCCCAAAATAATTTAAACCGGGGGGGGTTTTGGGGGGGCCCCAACCATTTCCCCCAAAATAGGGGGAAACAAAACTTTGTTTTTCGGCAAGGGGGGGGAATTTAAATTTTAAAAACCTCCAATCATAAAAATTCGATAAACCCCAAAACACTTTTTTAAAAACCAAAGGAAAACCCCCGGGGGAAACAAAAAACCTTAAAAAAAGGCACCCGATCCCCCAAATTTAGTTGGTAAAAACAATTTTTCCCCAAAAAATTTCCCCCCCAAAGGGGAAGAAACTATAAAAAAAAGGCCTTTTTCTGGCTCCCCCCCCCTTTTCCCCCAAACCCTTTTTAAACCGGGGCTAAAACCCGGGGTTTGGGTTTGGGGGGTTTTCCGCTGGTTTTTAAACCCGAATCCCCTTTTTTTTAGTTCTTTTAATAGAAAAAAACCATTTTTTAACCCAAAAATTTCAAAATTTGGGGGTGGTTTTTTATTGTTTTTTTTATTTTCTCTGCCCCTGGGCCCTTTAAGGGAAGTAAACAAAAAAAAAAAACAAGGGGGGGACTTGGTGAAAAAACCAGGGGCCTTTTTTTTTGGGGGAGGGCTATTTGTTAACCAAGTTGGGTTTTTCATTCAATTGGGGAAAAAGGGGGGGACTGGCTATTGAAAGGGCATCTGAATAGGGGGTTTTCTAAAAAGGGTTTTTTTGGGGATGGTTTTTTCCCCCACCAAGGGGTTTTAAAGGGGTTAAATTCCCGGGGGCAGGGTTGTTAAAGGGATTTTTTTTCTAAGGGGGGCCCCCAAAAAGGGGGAAATTTAAAAAAAAAGGGCTTTTTAAAACAAAAAACGGGGGACAATTTGTTTTAAAATTTCCCAAAACCCGGGGGGGCCCCCCGGGGAATTTAGGGGGGGGGGCCTTTTGGGGAATTTGGGGGACGGGGGCAAAAGCATGGGGGGGTTTGGGATTAAAATTAAAAAAGGTAGGCCCAAAAAGGGTTAAAAAAAAAAACCCCTTTTTATACGTTTTTAAAAAAACCCAAAAGGCCCGCCCCGAAATTTTTCAAAGGGGGAAAATTTTTTCGGGGGATTCAAAAAAATATTTTTACCTTTTTCCCCAGGGGGTAAACCGGTAGGTCTTTTTGACAAGCCAGTTTCCAAACCCAAAATTTGGGGTTTTCAAAAAAAATATTTTTTCCCCTTTCCCAGGGGCCCGTAAAAACGGTGGGGGGTTTTTCCCGGCAAAGCCCAAGCTGGACAGAAAAGGGTTTTTAAAAAAATTAAAAGGTCCCCGTTTCACGCCGTGAAAAAAAGGGCCCCAAAGTAGATTTTTACCCCCCCTTTAAAGTTTCCCCGGGAATAGGGGGTTTGGGGTTTCCAAAAAATTTTTGTCCCCATCAAAAACCAATTTCCCTTTTTTTGTCTTGGGGAATCTGGGCCCAATTTCCCTTGAGGAAACGGTTTTTTAAGTTTTTTGGGGAAAGGTTTCTAATTTTTCAAATTTAGAAGGAGGGTTAAATTTTTTTAAACCCGGGGTTTTGCGACATAAACAAAAAAAACCAACTTTTTTTAAAACTGAAAAAAAAAGGGACTGAAAATGCCCCCCCCCCGGGGCAAAGGGAAAAGGACAGCTAGGTTCGGGTTTGGCCTAAAAAAACCCCAAATTTTTTTTGGGCGGGGGGAAATTTTCGTCAGGGTTTTTAATTTAAAAGCTAAATTTTCTATTTTGGGGTCTTGTAAAATTTTTGGGGGAAAGGAAAGGGAAAAAAATGGTTTTTTTATTTTTGGGGGAATTTTTTACCCGGGGCCCAAAATTTTTTTACAAGGGACGTCAAAACGCCTGTACAAAAAGGGGAGGGGGGCCGGGGGGGGAAATTTTTTTGGGGGTCAAAATTTTTAATCCCAAGGGGCCCGGGGGGGGGGGGGCCTGCATTTAAAAGGGAAACCCCCCCCGGGCCCCGTTTGGGGGAAAAACTGGGGACACAAAACCGGAAAAACCCCATTTGGGGACGCTTCGATTTTTTTGGGCAATTTTTGGAGGGGGGGTTTAAAAGCCGTGGGGCCCGGGACATGTCTGACCCTAGGGTTATACTTTAAAGGCGGGAAGGGGGAATTTGGGTTCTCCCCGGAAAAAAATGAAAACAATTAAATTTTTAAAAAAAAAAAATTCTTTTCCTTAATGTTTTCTGGGTTTTTCTTTTTTAAAAGGTGGGCACCCCACGGGTTTTTTACCCAAGTTTTTTTTTTTAAAGTTTTTTAAAAATTGGGTTTTTTTTTTAAAAGTTTTTTTTAAAAACAAAAGTCAATTTTTAAAAAGTTTTTAAAAACAAAGGGTTTTCTTCTTTTTCTAAATTTTTCTTATTTCACAAGTCCCTTAAATTTCAAGTTTTTTTCCTTTTAAAAAAAGTCGTCTTTAAAAAGGTCTTTCATTAAGTTCTTAATAAAGTCGTTCCTTTTTAAAGTTTCTTTTTTTTAAATTTTTCTTTTAAAAGGGTTTTTAAATTTTTTAATTTTTTTATAAAGGGGGTTTCGTCATTAAAAAAGGTTCCGTTTTTTTTAAAGTTCTTATTCAATTTCCACTTTTTAAATTATGTTTTAAAAGTTCTTAAAAAATTTATTTTTTCCCAAATTCGGGGAAATTTGGTTCAAAATTTCTTTTTGTTTTTTTGGCTTTTCTGGCTTTGGCTTTTTTTTTTTTTGGGGGTTTCTTGTTTTTGGGGGGGGCTGAGTTTTTTTTGGGGGGGAAGAATTTGCTTTTGGGTTTTTTGCTGGCTTTTGTTTTTTATTTTTTAAAAAAAAACCCCTAAAAACCCCCAACCCCCCAACCCGGGGAAATTTGACCCCAAAAAAAATGGCAAAAAAACTTTTTAAAAAATTTTAAAATTTTCCAGGGAACGTTTTTGGGGGTGTTGTAGGGTCTTAAATTTTCCAATTTGGTTTTTTTAAGTTTGGGTTTTTGGGAAAAAATCAAAAAACGGGGGGTTTTGGGGGGCCGGTTTTTGGGGGTTTTTCTTTATAAAAGTTTCCATTCAGTGTTTGGGGCAAAAAATTTAATTTTTTTTTTTTTTTTGGTTCCACCCTTGAAAAATTTTTTTTTCCTCCCTTGAAAACCCCCCCCCAGGAGGAGGGAGGTTTTTTTATGGCCGTCCCCTTTTTCCCCAGTATTTTTTAAATTTCTGTTTTTCTGCTGTTTTTTTCGGGGCTGGGGTTTTTTAAAGGGAAAAAAAAAATCTATATAAATTAAAAGAAATTTTAAATTCCTTTTGGAAAAAAATTGGGCGATAACAATTTTTTCCAATTCGGGTTAAATAGAATAAACACCCTTTAGGGGGGACTCTAATGACTTTTTTTTAAAAAACGGGGACCGGGTTTTTAAAATTTCATAAAAAAATCTTGTTGGGGAATAAAAATGGGACCCCAAAAATTTTTTACAAAAACGGGGTTTTATTTGTACAAAAAAAAAATAAAAAAACCTTTTGGGGCCCCAAACCCATTTTTTAAACCCTTTCTTGACCCCGGGTTGCGCTTCTTCCCGGGGTTTTTGTGTTTATTTTTAAAAATTGTCTTCCCCGGGGGGAAAATCTGTTAAAAATTTTTGTTTTTTTGCGGGGAATTTTTCCAATTCCCCCAAGGGGTACGGGTTTTTTTTTTTTCCCCCAACGCCCCCCAAAAGAATAAACCCCTTTCCCTTTTTTTGGGGGGGCCAAAAATTTTAGTTTGGTCAAAAAATTTGATCATTTGAAATTTTTCGGGAAAATTTTAAAATCTTTCGAAGTTCAGGGTTTTTTTTTTAATAAATTTAAATATTATTTTATTTTTTAAAAAAGGGAGCCCCAAAAAAAAAAAAAACTATTACAAAAAAACCTTGTTTTCCAAATTCTGCTTTTTAAATTGGGGGGGGCCTAAGTGTAGGATCCCAAAAAAGGGTTTGGGAAAAAAAGGGGCCTTTTTTTAAAAAAAAAAACCCGGGCAGATTTTGGGGCAAAATTTGGGAATTTTGGGAAGACTCACCCCAAAGCGGGATTTCCCTTTTTAATTAAAAGGTTTTTCCTTTTTGTTTACAAAGGGGGTTTTTTAAATTTAAAGGGAAAGGGAAAAAAATTCCAGCCCCATTTCCAAATAATATGAAAAAAATTAAAAAAAAAAATTTTAAAATTTAAAAAAAAATTGGTTTTTCATTTCGAAATTTTTTGTTTGGTGGGCCCTTTTTGGTTTTAAATTTGCGTTTTGCTTTTACCCGGGGAATTTAATTAGGGCATTTTATTTAAAAATTGGGGGAGGGGGGGGGGGACCGAAAAAAAAAAGGGAACAACAAAAAAAGTTTAGGGGGGAACCCCAAACATCCCGGCAGCCCCCAAACCCGGGGCTTTTGGGGAAAAAAGAAAGGGGAAAAAATTTTTGGGGAAATTTTGATTTTATTAACGAGGGGAAAATGAAAAAACGGGGGGACATGCAGCTTTCACTTTTAAAAAGATGTTAAAATCAAGAAAAAAAAAAGGGGAAATTTTTTCTTGAAAAAAAAGGAAACCCCCAATCAAAGCCCTTTTTCCCTTTCAAAAAAAATTTTCAGGGGATTTTTTTTTCAAACCTTTCAGAAAAACAAAAGTTTGGCAAAAAAAAATTATTGTTTTTTTCCCCTTTGGGGCCGGGGGGACCGTTGTGTATTTTTTTTGGGCCCCCTTTAATTTTGGGGTGAAAAAAAAAAGGGAAAAAAAATTCTATTTTTTCGCCAAAAAAGGATTTTTTGGGAAGGGGGGAATAAAAAAAGAAATTTAAAAAAAGCTAACCCCCGGGAAAGGGGGGAATTTCATTGAAAAAAAACGGGCAAAAAAAAAGGGGGTTTATCTAAAAAAAAGCGATTTGGCAAATTTATCAAACCGGGCGCCAAAAAATCAAATAAAAAGGGGGGCCCCACACTTTGTAAATTTTAAAAACCCCAAAACCCGGAAAAACCCATAAAGGGGGGAATCTTTTTTTTATTTCCCCCCTAAATACGATTGGACGAAAAAAGTTTTAAAAGGCCCCGCACTTAAAAGTCTTTGGGGGGGGAAAATAGCTTAAAAGTTTAAAAAAGGTTTGGCGGGGAAACCCCTTTAAAAAACCAAAAGAGGCTTTGTTTGTTGCTGTCGCTTTAAAAGTTTGGTTTAAAAACCAACGGGGGCCCTTTTTAAAAACTTACCCTCGCATGATTCGGGGTTGGGGTTTTAAATGGGAAAAAAAATTTTAAAGGGGGGGACAATTTGAATAAAAATTAAATTTTTAAAAAACTTTAAGGGGGGTTCCCCAAATTAAAAAAGGGGGGGGGTTTTCCGGGTTTTCCCACAAAAATCGGGGGGTTTTTGGTTTGGGGGAAAAAACTTTAAACCAAAAAAGTTATCTAAAAAAGGGTTTTTTCTCCTCCCCCGGGTTTTAAACAGAGGGGGTGTTTGGGGAAAATTTCCCTTGGGAAACACAAAAGGGGGTTAAAAGGGACTCCCCCTAAAGTTCTCTTTTGCAAGGGGAAATAATGAAAAAAATTTAAAGGTCAAAAAAACCCTTTTAACAAGCAATCAAAAAAAAAAAAAAAATTTTAAAGGGTTTGTTGAAGGAGGGTCTTCCCCAAGGGAAAAATTTTTCCCCCTTTTTGGTTTTGAAAAGGTTAAGGTCCCCTTTTTTTTACCGGGAAAAAGGCAAAAAGGGGGGACCCCCCGAAATGGGGGGGAAAACAAAATTCCAAAGGTTTGGGGGGTTGGTTGGGATCATAGGGAGAAAAAAAAAAAAATTTGTAAAAAATTTAAAATTTCCCCCCGTTTTATTTTTTTTCGAAAAAACTGACACAAAAAAAAAAACGCCCCAACCCCCCCAAAGATTTTTTGGTGAAGGAAAAAACTGCGGGAAAAACCCCTTTCCAGAAAAAACATTTCCCCCATTTCGTTTTAATTTTTTTTTTAATTTTTTAAATTTTTAAAAAATTTGGGGGGCCAAGAAGGGAAAAAGGGGGAAAAATTTCCTTAGGGTTAAAAATGGCACGGGGGAAAGGCAAGAAGGTAAAAGGGAAGGCCCCTTAGAAATTTTTTTGCGGGGAAAATTTTTTTGGATTAAAATTTCTTGTTTTTTTGGGGGGAACTAAAAATTTTAAAAAAGGGGATTAAATTCTTTGGCTTTTTGCGGGGCCCAAAAAACCTAAAATTTTTTGGAGGGGGGGAAATTTTTTTAAAAAGGAATTAAAAAAAAATTTCAAAAAACCCCCTTTTTTTGGGGCAGAAAAATGGATAATTTTTTGGGGTTTAAATTTGGGTTTGGTTTTGGGATATTTTTTAAGCTTAAAGGAACGGGTTTTTAAAATTTTCTAGGGGCCAAATACATTTGGGTTTAAAAAGGGGGAAGTTTAAAAAGGGGAAAATGGGGCAAAGGGAAAGTTTTTTAAAAATTTTTAATTTTCCCAAGTTTTTTTTGGGATTTTCCCCAGTATATCTTTTAAAAAAAAAAGGGTTTTTGGGGGAAAAGAGGGGGAAAAATTCTCGGGGAGAAAAAAATGGGTTTTAAAAAACCCCAAAGGGGGTTTTTAAATTTTTGTTTTTGGGGGTAGGGGGAAACAGGGGAAATTTATTGGGGAAAAATGACAAAAAAAATTTAAAGCCATTTTTAGCATTAAAAAAATTTAAATTTTTAATTTTTTTGTTTTAAATTAGATTTTTGATTTAATTAAAAACGTTGGGTCTGCAAAAAAAAATTAAAAACCCCCTTTTTGGTTTTTTTTAATTTATTTTTCCAAAAGGGGCCCAAATTTTGGCATAGGGGAAAAAAATTTTCGGGGTTTAAAAAAAATACTTTTTTTTGTGTTAGTGCGGAAAAAGGGGGGACCTTTTTTGTTAAAAATGTTTTTGTTAATTTTCTTGGGGGTTTAAGATCGGGGCTTGTAATTTTTTCCATGAGGGGAAAAAAATTTTTCCTTTTTGGGGCCAAAAAAAAAAAATGCTTCTTTGAAAATTTTTCGGGAAATATTTTTGGGGGACTCAAAAAAAAACCCCCCTACGGGTTTTTTCCCTTTTGTTTTTTAAAAAAAATTTTTTTTTTTTGGTTTAAAAAAGGACTGTACTTTTTTTCGACCCCCCAAAACCAAACAAATTTCCTTAAATCAAAACCCCCCCAGTTTAATTCCCCTTTTTAAATTTTACCAAAAAAAAACCTTCTTGTTAATTTTTCTGAATGCGGGGGGAAAAAATTTTTGGGGGAAAACCCCAAAAATTGTGTGCCTTACCACCCTTGCTTTGCCCTTTAGGTTTTAACTTCAAATTTCCATGTCTTTTTTGAAAATTTTTTTCCCAGTGGGGGATGTCGTTTTTCCCAAAGGAAAATTTTTTGTTTTCCTGTGAAAAATTTTATTTTGGGGGGAGGGGGGTTTAAAGGGGGTTTAAAAGAAAGTCAAAAAAGAAAATTTTAAAACATCAAAAGCTTGGGGACACCCAAAAAAAAACAGTAAAACCCAAAAAAAAAACGGGTTGGCCCAAATTTTGGGGACTTTTTTTTTTTTTTTCCTTCATTTTTGAAAAAAAAAGGCGGGTTTTCAGGGAAAAATTCTTCGGGAAGGGTCCTGAAAAAATTGGGTTTTTTTGAAGTTGGGTTTAAAAATTGCATCTTTTTTTCTCTGGGGGGGGGAACCAATTTTTAAACATTTTTTTCCCCCGGCTTGTGGGGGTTTTTTCCATAGTTTTTTTCCAAAAAAAGGGGTGTTTTTTCATAAAACCTTAAAAAAAGTTTTTTTTTTCTAAAGGGAATTTTGGGGGGTTTTTAAGGTTTGGGGGGTTTCCAGTTTTTTTCCCTTTGGTTTTTGTATTGGTTTTTTCCATAAAAACCTTTTTCTTGTTTAAAAATTTTTGAAAATTTTTTCGTTTTGAACTGCTTTTAAAAATTTTAAAAAAAACCCAATTGGTTCTTAAAAAAAATTTGGGGGTAAAAGGGGTCTGTAAGGGGCCCAGACTTTTTTTTTTTTTTGTCCCCCCGAAAGATTGGGAAAAAAATTTTTGGGGGGCGGGTTCTTTTTTTTTGGGACACTTTTGGGCCCTTTCTCCCGTTTTAAATGGTTTGGGGTTTCTTTTTTGGAAATTTCAGGGAAATTTTTTCCTGGGGGTTTTTTCTAAGCCCCAAACTTTTTGGGGAATTGGGGGGCCCTTTCTTTTTCGATCGGGCCTTTTTTGGGGACTTAAAAGCCTTTTTTTAAAAAATTTTTTTAAATTTGGTCTTTGATTTTCCTGTTTTCCCTTTTTTAAAATTTTACGTAATGGAAGTGTTTGCCCCAAATTCCCCAAAAACCCTTTAAAGATTGTTTGCATCAAAATTTTAACAGGGGGAGATATTTTAAAAACCTTTTTTACGGGGATCTTAGTCTTTCAATTTAATTTGTTTTTTTGGCTTTACAGAAAAGGGTTTTGGCGGGGGGCCTTACGGGATTCCCCCCCAATCCTTTTTTCCAATCACCCCAAAAGCTTTGGGTTTGGGGTTAGACAATAAATCAATTTGTACCCCGGTAAATTTTAAGAAAGGGGGTTCCCACCCTTTCTTTTCCGGGCGCAAAAAAATTTTTTAATTTGGGCCGGGGGGGAATTTTTTCCCCAAAGGCTTTTTAAATTTTTTTCTTGCGGGTTTTTTCCTTTTTTAATTTTAAAGGGGGGAGGGTCCCCCCCCAACCCCAAAAAACAGGTACCCGGGCCATTAAATGGGAAAATAATGATAGTTTTCCCAAATCTTTTTCCCCCCACTCAAAATTTTCTCCCCAAGGGGAAATTTTGGGGAGCTTTGTGGTTTGGGGAACCCCACTGATTTTTCCTTTTTCCTCAAAAAGATTTTACTAAAAAAAAAGGGGCCCCTTTAGGGGGGGAAGGGGGTATTTTTTCCAAAAAAAACCCCTTTTGGGAAAACTGTTCATGTATTTCCATAAGGGAAAAACCCCCTTTTTCTAAAAAAGGGGGTTGGGGTTTTCAAAAATTTTTCTTTTTTTGTTTTTGGGGGAAGGGGATTTTAAAAGGGGGACTTTGGCCAGGGGACTCTAATAAAAAAACCCTTTAAATTGGGGTTTTTTGGGCATGGGGTTTCTTTAGAAAAGGAATGTTTTTTAAAAAGTGAAAAAAAAAAAATGTTTTTTTTTTCTGAGGGGGGACTGTGAAATTTGCAGGGGCCCACCCTAAAAGGTTCGGGGGTTTTTTACTGCTTGCCTTTTAAAAAAGGGGTTTTGGAGGGGGGTCGAAACCTCGCAAGTTGGGGGAAAAAATATAGGGGCGGGTTTCCCCATGTTTTTTTGGGTTAAAAATTTTTTTGGGAAAGATTGCATTTTTTTAAATTGGGGGCTGTTTCCTCAAAAACTTTCCCCCTAAGGGGTGTTCAGGGGTTTTTTTTTCTGTTGGTTTTCCCCTCGCGGGGGGGGGCCAAAAACCAAGGGGGGGCCCGCCCAAAAACCCAAAACAGTGGGGGGGGGTTTGGGGTCTTACTGTTTTTTTTGGTTTTTTGGGGGCTTTTCCTTTTATGTTTTCGTTTAAAATTCAGATTTTTTAAAAAACGGGGGCCCTTAAAACCGCCCCTTGCTGCTTTGGGTTTTAAAGGGGAAGTTTTTTTTGGCGGGGCCCAATTTGGTCCCCCTTTTTAAATTTTTGGGGTTTTGAATGGGGGCCCACCCGGGCCCAAAAAAATTTTTGTTTTAAAGGGCAAGGGAGCAAATCTGATGTTTTATTTTCTTTTAAAGGACTTTTTTTTTAGGAATTTTTTCCTGGGGGGGGTTGGTTTTTCAAAAAGGGGAAAAATTTGGAGTGATTCGAAGTCTGCTTTAAAAAAAAAACCTTTTTGGACTATTTTTGAAAAAACGTTTTCCAGTTTTTAAAAAAAAAAACAAAACCTTTTATTTCCCTTTTTTCCGGGCGAAATTTAAAGGTTTGTTTTTTTTGCGGGGCCCAACGGGGGGTTAAATAAAAAAGGTTTTTATAGGGTTTCGCTGGGGCCGTTTGGGGAAACGGACGGAATTTTCTTTTTTAAAAATTTTTTTTTACAAAATTTTCTTTTTTTGGCAAATTTTTGGGTTTTGGGTATTTTTGGCCACTGGGTAATCTACTTTTTTGTGCGTATTTTGAGGTTATTTTGAAACCCTTTTAAAAGGGTTTTTGGGTTTTTTAGGGGAAAATTTTACATAAACTCCGGGTTTTGGTTTTTTGGGGCCTTTTGGGGTTGGGGGGGGGATGTTTTTTTTGGAACCACTTTAATTTTTGGCAAAAAAGGGTTTGGTTTTCTTCGGGCCCAAATTGGTTTTTAAGGACATTAACGTTTTTTGGGCGGTTTTTCTGTTTTTTTTAAAAAAACGGGACCCCAATTTTTTTGTCTCCCAAGGCCTTTGGGGAAATTTTTCAAGGCCGTTAAATTTTGGGGGAATTAAATTGGCCCCCCGGTTAAAATAGTTAGTTTACTCTCTTTTTGGTTTTTTTTGGGAAAAACGTGATGAAAAGCCTGGCCAAGAAACGCCCCCACAAAAAAAACATTTTTTTCGTCTAAATTTTTCCTTTTTTTTTTCGGGTAACTGCTTTTTTGAAAAATTTAATTTTTGGAGGAAGGGGGAATTTTAAGGGATTTGGGCCTAAAATGGGGGTTTCTTTATTTTGCCTGTTTTAAAATTGAGGGGTCTGGGGGGCTTCCCCCCTTTTTGGGCCCCAAACCAGAGGCCTTCTCTTTTTTTTGGCTTTTTTTTCCAGGGGGCTTTTTTAAAAAGGGTGTAAGGAAGTTAAAAACGGGGGCCCCCAAACCGGGGTAAAAAGGGCCTTTTATGAAAAAAGGGGTTTATTTCTGCTGTTTTTTTTTTGAACCCGGGACTTTAGATTTTTTTTCCCCAATTTTTGTTTTTATAAATCGTTTAAAAAACCCAAACAAAACCTTTTATTTTAAAACCGGGGAGGGGTTTTGGTTGGGTTTATTTGGGGAAAACTTGAGAAAAAAAAAAAAACGTGGCCAAGGGTTTTCCCCGCCCCGTTTTTTTGGGTTTTAATTTAAATTCAAAAAATCTTTTCTCTTTTTAGTGTTTTGGGGAAAAGGGGCTTTTCCCCTGAGCTTTTGCTTAAAACCCAATTCTTTCGGGAACCCTTTTTTTATCTTATCCATTTTTTTGGAGTTTCTTTTTAACCCCTAAAAATATTTTTTTAAAATTTTTAAAAAAAAAATATTTTTAATCAAAATTTTCAATTTTTAAAAAGGGGTTTTTTTTGTGCTTGGATCTTAAACAAAAATTTATAAAACCCCCCTTTTTGGGGGTTTTTAAATTTTGTGGCTGGTTTAGAAAGGGGGTTTAATGTTTCGTTTATTTTTTTTTAAAACCTTTTCCCTTTTTTATCTGGTGGGTTTGGTCTGGTTTTTTGAAAAAAAATTTTTTGGGCCCTTTTTGGGCCTTTTTTTTTGGAAAAATAAAAAACTTTTTTTTCTTTTTTTTAGTCCTAAAAATCAGCCGGGTGGGGGCGACAAAATTTTTCTTTCCGTGATGTTTTGGGGGGTCGGAAAGTTGCTTTACCCCAATTTAAACCCAGTTTAAAGGGGAAACCCTAAGTTTAGCTGTTTTTTGTTAAAACCCTAGCTGTGGGGGGTTTTTGGGGAGTTTAGCTTTTTTTTTTTGCTGACGGGCACTTAAAAGTTTAATAAAACCCAGGGGCCAAGGGAGGTTTAAAAAGGGAAAAAATCCCAAAATAAAAGGGCAAAGTTTTGGCCCGGTTTGCACCTAGGGCCTTTTTGCTAAGGGGGGGGAAACCTACACTTTTTCCCTTTCCCTGATGGGACCCACTAGGGGGATCGTTTGTTTCCCGTTTTTTAAAAAACTTTTTTAAAAGGCTTTTAAAGCCCGGGCGGGAAAAACCTTCTTTTGGGGTTTTGTTTGTATTTTAAAAGGGGTCCGCTTGGGGTTGGGGTTGGGGATTTGTGTAATTTTGGGTTTAAAATCTAAAATTTTTTTTATGTCTAAAGCACCCGGGAATTTTGGGGCCAAATATCTCTTCTTTGGGGCCCCATTTTTGGAAATTAATTTGTAACAGACTTTGTTTTTTTTAAAAAAAAAAAATTTTAATTTTGGTATTGGATATCTTTAAATTTTCTTTTTTCCCTTGGGAATATTCGCTGCGCACCCTATATTAAAAACCCCCCAAATGTAATTTAAAGGGGTTTTTTAATCCCCCCTTCTTTTTCTTTTTTCAATTTGAAGGGGTTTTTTTTAACGCCCTTTAACTTTTTTTCCCCCCAACCTCCCTTTGGAAAAACTGATTTTTTTTTTGGGGACTTAGGTCAATTTTTTAAAACCGTATTTCGTTGTTTAAAAAAAAATTCCCATAAAAGTAAAAAAACCTGTAAAGGGGGTTTTGGGATTTTTTGGGGAACCCCAAGGTTTTTCGGGTTGGGGGTTTTTCCTAAAACCCCCCGGGCCCCCCAAAAAAATTTTTTTTTTTCTTTTAAAAAATGAATTGAAAAAGGGGTTTTAAGGGGCCCGTTTTCCCCGTGGGAATTTGGTTGGGGGAAAAAACCCCCTTTTAATTTTGGAAACATTTTTTTTAACTTTTGTTTTTTTTTAGGTTTTTTAAAATTTTTAAACCTTTGTTTTTTTTAAAATGGTTTTTTTTCATCTTAAACCCCCCCGAAATTTAAAAATACCTTTGGGGGGGGATTTTTGTTTGAAAACCCAAAAAAAAAAAACCTTAAAAGGTTTTCCTTTTTATTTTTTGGGCCCGCCTGTTTTTGGGGGATTTTTTTGGGGAATGGGATAAAAACCCACTTTTTTTCGTATTTTTTTTTTTTTTTTTGCTAATTTTTGGGTTATATTTTTTTGGCTAAAAATTCCCCCCTTCCCCCAAATTTTAGGGGTTGCTAATAAATGTAAAAAACTCTAAACGGGGGATGTCAAAAATGCTGAAAACTTGGAATCATTTTGTCTTTTAGTTTTAAAATGTGGGAAGTTTGTAATTCCATTAAAAAAATTTAAATTTTCAAAATGAAATCCGGGTTTTCCCTTTTTTTAAAATTTTGGGCCCCTTTGTTAAAAAAAATTAGGGACGCTCGTTTTTAACAAAAAAAAATATCCCCAAAAAAGGGGTTAATAGAAAAAAGCGATTTTCCCAAAAATAAGGGCCCCTTAATTTTACCCCCTTCTATTTGTTCCCAAAACCCCCCTTTAAAGGCATCTTCTCCCGTTTTCATTTCGGGGTTTTTTAGTTTTTTGGGTTTTTTTTCCCCGTTTTCCCCTTGAAAGGGAAGTTTGGGGGCCCCTTTCTTATCTTTTCCTTATTTCCCCCATCTTTGGGTTTAAGGGAACAAAAAATTAGGTAGGCCCTTTGTTTTAAAAGGGAAAAAATTTTTTTTGGCCCCCCCTCAATTTTTTATGGGAAATTTTTTTTTAACGATTCCCCGTCCCGGGATTCTGGGACACTGTCCGGGTTTTTCGTCTGTTGTGTTTTTTAGTTTCAAATTTTTAAAAAGAAAAGGTTCGGGGGGAAAACCCCGGGGGCAAACCCATTTCCATTTTTGCCCCCCTGGGTTTCGGGGAAATTTAACATTTTAAAAAATTTTTTAAATTCTAAAATTAAATTAGTAGAGGGAAATTTTTTTGGGAAAACAATAAAAAAAAATTCTGTTTTTTTTTTCCCTTTTCACCCCCAAAAAGGGGGGCTTTTTTTTCCGGGTTTCATGGGGGTAAAGGAATTTCGAGTCTTTTTTGCTTTTTGGACTTTTTTATAAAAAAAAAATTTAAAAAAATTTAAAATTTTTTTAAAAAAAAACAGGGGCAAAAAGGGGAAAAATTATGTTTGTTTTTGACCCTGGGGGGGGAGGGGGGAATGAGTGAAAAAAAATGGGGCCCTTTTGACCCAACCCTTTTCCCCCAAACCCTTTTGGGGGCGTAAATTTAAAAAACAAAAAAGAAAGGGGGTTTCCA
Source organism: Conus canariensis (assembly GCA_033310375.1). NCBI lineage: Eukaryota > Metazoa > Mollusca > Gastropoda > Neogastropoda > Conidae > Conus > Conus canariensis. The sequence continues at coordinate 7,465 of JAMYXO010002708.1, read as the reverse complement.
AAATCATTTTTATAAAAAGTTTGGGGCCAAGGGGAAACCTGGGGGAAATTTATGGGGGCCCCCTTAAATGATTTTGAAACAAAAAGAGGGGGCCCATTTTTTTTTGTGAAAAACGGGGGAAAGGGGGCCCCAAAACTTGTTGGGGTTTACAACTAAAAAAAAACCCCCCGGGGGAACCCCATAAAAATTTTTTTAAGGAAAGGGGGAATTTTCAATTGGGGAAAAAAAGGGGGGTTCAGTGTAAAGGCGAAAAAAAATTTGGGGCCTTTGGGGGCTTTTGTTTAAAAACCCGCGAAGTTTTAAAACGGTTGGGGGGGGCAGTTCCCCTTAAAATTCAAAACCCCATTTTACGGGGAAAACCCCAAAAAAAACCCAAATTTTTAAAAAACCAAAACCCCTTTTAAAGTTTTTAACCCCAAAAAAGCGGGGACGAAAAAAATAAAAAAAACCCTTTTTTTTCAGAAAAAAACCCATTTAAAAAAAAAAATTTGGGCCCACGATCCCCCCGGTCCCTTTTGAGGAGAAAAAAAAAGGGGGCCCCTTTGACCCTTTGTTTTTAAAAAAGCAATCGGGGGGGCAAAATTTAAAAAACCTTTTTTAACCCAAAAATTGGGGGGAAATTTAGATGGGGCAAAAAAAAAAAAAGAAAAAAAGGGGAAAAAAAAACTATTTTGGGGGGGGTTTGTTTAAACCAAAAACTTGGGGGGGGCCCGGGTTTTTAAAAAAAAAAGAAAAAAAAACCCCCAAAAAGGGGGGGGGGGACAAAAAAGATCTTGAACAAGGGGGGATCGGGGAAAAGGGATTTAAAAATTTTGCGGGTTTAAACAAACCCCGGGGGAAAACAATTAGGGAACTAAGTGGGGCAAAAAATTAAGGGGGGGGAAAAACCTTCCCAAAACGGGAATTTTTATTTAAAAAGGGGCCCCCCCAGGGGAACGCTAGCGAAGGGAAATAAAAAAAACAGGGTTTAGAGGGGGGAAAGGTTTGGTAACTTTTTAGGGGAAGGGGTTTTTTAAAACGGGGCCCCTTTGGGGTTTGGGGCCAAAAAGGGCCCCAACGGGTTTTGTTGGCTTTTACGGGGCGGTGGGGGGGGGGGGGAGAAAAGTGCCCCCGGGGGGCCCCCCCCCAACTCCGGGGGGTAGATAAATTTTGGGAAAAAAAAAAACAACTTGATTTTTCTTGAAAGGGGTTTTTTTAAAAAAAAAATTTACCCAGAAAAAGGAAATTTAGATTTCCTTTAGGGGAATTGGGGGGGGTTTTAAACCCTTGGCTTTTTGGGTCTTTGGGAAAAAGTGGGTTGGGGGTTTTTAGGGGGCCGAGCATTTTAGGGGGGGCTTTAAAGTTGTTTTTAATTTTTTGGGGTTTTTATTTTTAAAAGTAATTTTAAAGGGGGGGGCCCAAAAGAAAACCCTTTTGGGGGCGGTTAATCCAATTAAAATTTCCCGGGTTTTTTTTCTTTTTTTCCAGGGTTTCCTTTTCCCACGCGGGGGGTTTTTTAAAAGGGGGCCTTTTGGGGTTTTTGGGGGCCTTTGGGGGGAATTGGGGGTTTGGGGTTTTTTGGGGGGGCTTCTTTTTTTTTTTGCTTTTTGGGTGGCTTGGGGGGAAATTTTTATTTTTCGTTTTTTCCGCCTTTTCTCTTCTTTTGCCACCAAAAGGGGGTTTTTTCATTATTATGGGTTTTTTAAATTTTTTTTCCTTTCTAAAAGGGGGGTCTGGGGGGGTTCAGGGGGGCAGAAATTGTTTTAAAACCAGTGCCAACGGGGGGGAAGTTTTTACTTTTGATTTTGGGGGGCGTTTTTCCCAAAAAACCCCATTTTGGAAAACCTTTTTTTAATTAAAAGGGGAAAAATAAATTTGGGCCGGGAATTTAAAAATGGGGGGAATTTTCCCTTCAAAAATTTGCAAAATTATTTTTTTTGGGGCTTTCCAAACCCCGGGTAAAAAGGTTAAATTTATGGGGATTTTTCTTTTTTGGGGCTTTTTCAAAAACCTAGAAAACCCAACCAAAAACATAAGTAGGGGAATAGGGGGGGGGGGTCTTTTATTCTTTCCCTATTCCCGTTTTTTTGTTGGGGCCCCTTGGGGAAGTATCCAAAATAAAGGGTTTGTCCTTTGGTTTTTTTTAGGGGCTTTGTTTCTAGGGGACCCGAGGGGGAAACAGTTTTTGCCGGGAAGGGGGAAGGGGATGTGAAAGGGGGAAGGGTTTCCCAAATTTCCATTGTTTTTTACTTTTTATGAAAAACCCCCCCAAAAAATTTTAAAAAGAGTGCTAAACCGGGATTAAGACCCCAAAAACCTTTTGTCAAAAAAGGTTCTGTTTTTTTGGGGGTCAATATAAAAATTCTTTTTTTTTAACAGTTCCTTTCAAAACCCTTTTTAATTTTTTCTTTTGGGTTTGAAGGGAAATTAAACGGTTTTTTTCTTTTTTGGGTAATGGGGGGGGTTTTTTGCATTTTCAGTTTAAAAAATGTTTGAAGGTGTTAAAAAAATAAGGGGAAAATCTATAAAATTTTGGACCTCCCCAAAGGGAAAAAACAGGAGGGTTTTTTAAATGCGGGGCTTTAGGGGGGCCATCCACCCCCCCAAAGTTAAAGGGGCCCCCAAAACAAAAAAGGGCCAAATTTTAAAAACTGGTTTGAAAAAAAACTCCCTTTTTTCCGGAAAGGGGAACTGCCCCCACACTTTGGGGGAGGGTATTTGGGTTTTTAAATAGGGGGTTAAGGAAAAAACGATCCGGGGGGAAGTACAAAACCTTTTAAAACTTAAAAAGGGCTTTCAGCTGGGGTCACGGGAAATGTGGGGGGGTTTTCCGTTTTTTATACCCTTTGGGGGACGGGTATTTTTGGCGGCCCAAAAACGGGAATTTATTTTGCTTTTGTATTTTTTAAATTTTGCTTTTCTTTTTTAAAAATTTTTTTAAAAAATTTGTTTGAAAAACAATTAAAAAACTAAAAAGGGCCCGGGTTTCCCTTCTTTTTTTGGGGGAATTTTTTGCTTTTTTAAATAAGGGGAAGGGCGGAAAAAAAGGGGTTTGGGCCCCAACTCCTTTGAAAATTTTTCTACAAATTTTCGTAGGGTTTTTTAAAATTTTTAAGTCAATCCAAGGGGGGGAAATAAAAAGTTTTTAAAAAATTGGGAACAGAAGAGGGGGGGGGAACGAAAACCCCCCCCCATTTAAACCCCTTTTCCCCTGGGTTTTTTTTAACCGGGTTTTGCCCCCACTAAAAAAAAAAGGCAAGGGGAATTTAATTTTTTAAACCAATTATTTCTAAAAACTTAAAAAGGAAAAATTTTAAAAAACAATGTTGGGACTTTTTAAAAAACCCTGTAAAAAAAAAATTTAATTTTTCCTTTATTTTTTTTTGATGTGGGGGCAAACCCCCTAAAATTTTTAGGTTTTAAAAACCCAAATAAAGGGCCTATCATTTTTGGGGTTTGGCCCCCCGGGGAGGGAAATTTTTTTTGGGGGGAAAAATTTTTCCCGTGGGACCCTTCCCTTTTAAAACCCTTTTTTACTCTAGGTAATTTGGGGTGACCCGGGACCCACTGATGAAAAATTTTAATTATGTTTGGAAAGGCCCTCAACTTTTTTAAAGGGAGTTTTCCCCCATCGGGGGGAAACCGGCATTTTTTGCGTTTAGGGAAAATTTTTTTACGTTCCCCTTTAAATTTCCCTTTTAAAAGGGGGTTAAAGGCTTTTTTGGGGGGGGGGTGGATCATTTAATATAAAGACCCACGGGAAAAAAAAACGGGGAAAAAGGCCCGAAAAAAATGTGAAAAACCCTTCCCACATTTTTTTTTAGAAATAAAAAAATTTTTAAGGGGTGTACTAAAAAAAATTTGTCTCTTGGGGCCAGGGGGAAATTCGGGGGGTTTACTTTTAAGGGGGCCTGGGGGAGGTGTTTTTAACTTTAAAATTTTTAAAAGGGGGGGGAAACCTTTGGGGCGGGGAGGGTTGGGGAAAATTTTTTAAAACCAAAAAACGGTGAGATGGGGGCATTTTGGTTTTTTGGGTTTTTGGGAATTTTCCCAACTGGGGGAGGGTTTTTTATTAAAAGGGCGAAAAGGGGTTTGGGGGGGACGAAAAACCAAAAAAGGGTTTTTTCCAAAAAAACTAAAACCCAACTAGGGAAAATCTAAAAAACCCAAAAAATGGGGGGGTCAGTATGATTTTTAAAAAATAGTTCGAAAAAAACTGACAAAAAAAAATTGGGACTTAAAAAAACCATATTTAGAAGGGGGAAACTTTAAAATTTAAATTTTTCGAAAAGGCCCATTTACCTTTTTTCAAACCTTTAAAAAAAATTTTTAAAGGAAAAATTTTTTTGGAAATTTTGGCCCCTTTTAAAACATGAAAGGGGTTTTTTTGCCAGGGGGCCCAAACAGTCAAAAAAAGGGGGACCCGAAAAAAAGGGAATTTTTGGGAGAAAAAACGGGGTTTACACCCTCCCAGAAGAGAAATCGGTTTTAAAGGGGGAATTTTCCCTACAAAATTTACAGTTCTTTCCCCCGGCCACTTTTATTAGGGGGGGGAAAACTTTCCCCAACAATGATATTTAAAAATTTTCGGTTTTAAAAAGGGGGAAGTGGGGGGGAAAATGGAGGGGGGTGGGGGGGGCCCCGGGGGGAAAACCCCCTTTAGGGAAAAGGGGAATTCTTATTGGCTGGGAAAAACTTAGACTTTTGGAACAATTTTAAAAGGTTAAGGGTTGGGGTTTTCTTTCACAAATGGGGGAAAAATTTTTTTAAGGTTTTTAAAAAAAACCCAAAGAAAACCAAAAATAAAAGGGTTAGTTTTAAAATAAAAACCCAATCGGGGAAAAAAAAAACTGGGTTGGTTTAAATTTTCGGGACAAAATTTTGCCCTTTAAGGGGGGTTTTTTATTTTTATGACCCCAAATTTTGGGGGACGGATAGTATGATAACAACCCCAACAAAAAACTGGTTTAAATTAAATTCTTTTTAAAAAAACTAGGGGGGAGAAAAACGATTTTGGGTTGTAAATTTTGGCCGATTTTAAAAAAAACTTTATGAAAAAAAAACCCCCCCCATTGTTCATTGTTTTTGTGGCCCCAAAATTGGGTTGGGGAAAAACAATTTTTTTGGGGTTTCCCCCGCCCTTATTCCCAAAAAAGTTTTTTTTCTTTTAAAAATTTTTGTTTCATTTTTTTAAAATTTTTTTTGGGCCCAACCCCCCCTTTAATTTGGGAAAAAAAACTTACCCAGGGGAAAAAAGGGGGGGTTTATATGGGTTTTTTGGGGGGATGACTTTATTTTTTTGTTGACCCAAAGAAATTTAAAACTAAAGTGAGTGTTTTAAAACCTTTTCCTTTGGGGGACGTTTGGGGGGGAAAAATTTCGGGGGGGAACCCCTATTTATTTTTTAAGATGATTTTTTTAAAGCAAAAAAGGGGGTTTATGGGTCAAAAAAAAAAAAAAAGGGCTTTGTCAAAAAACGGGGGCTTTCAGGGGGGAAGGGGGGGGAATTTGCTGGGTTTAAGTGTGTGGGGTTTTTATTTTAAAAAAATTTAAAAAACTCATTTTAAAAAAAAGTTTTTTAGGGGGGGGGAAAATTTAAAAGGGGGGCCCAGGGGGTTTTAAATTCCCACAGGGAAAAGGGAACAGAAAAGGGGGGTTTTTGATGAATGTATAAAAGAAAATGTTGTTATTGAATAAAAAAAAAAACGATCAAAAAAAAACCAAAAAGGTTTTAACCCAAAAAATTAAAAGGTTTCAAAAATTTTTTTCAAAAATTTAGTTTTTAAAAAAAACAGTTAAATTTTTCCAAACCCAAAATTATGTTTTGTTTAAAAAGTGTTTATTTTAAAGAGAAACTAAAAAAATAGGCTTTTCGGGGGAAAAACCCGGGGGGGGGCAGCGGGCGAAAACCGGGTTTTTGGGGGGCCGGGGGTTGGGGGCTGGCGGGGGGTTTTTTAAAGCCGGGAAGGGGCCTTTTTTTATATTTTCTCCCCAAAAGGAAACGGGGCCCCCAAAAATCAAAAGAATGGATACGGGGTTAAAAACATAGGCAAAAAAACCTTTCACCCTCTTTGGGGTTCAATCCCCCTTTTCCCAAAAAAGGGGGGAACCGGGGGCCCAAAAAACAACCCCCCCACAAAAAAAAAAAAAAAAATTTCCCCTTTTCGGAAACCCCCAAAATTATGGAACGGGAAAAAGAAAAAAAAAACTGACCGCGGGGCAAAAAAAATCCGCCTTTAAAAATTTTGCAAAAAAATTTTTTGCCCCTTTAAAATTTTTTTTTCCGGGGGGGACATTTAAACTCTCTCTCTCTTTTCTTTTCCTCTTTTTTTCCTCTCCCCTCTCTTTTCTTTTTCCTTCTTTCTTTTTTTTTTTTTTTTTCTTTTTTTCTTCTTACTAATGGGGGAAAGAAAATTTTTGGGGGAAAATTTTTAAATTTTTAAAAAACTGTTTTGCAAAATTTTTGGGAAAAAAGGCTTTAAAGGGGGGGTGCGCCCGGTTGCGCGGGGAAACCCCACCCCCCCGGGCCCCCCCAAAACACATGCGGGGCCCCGGCTTTTACACCCCAAAACCCCCCACAACACCCCCCAACCCCAACCCAAACACAAAACACACACACACCACAAACAATTTCCCAACACACCCCAAAAAAATCTCTTTCTTCTAATATATAATTAAAATTATTTATATTTTATACTTTACAAGCGTTTTCGGGGTTTTGGGGGCCCCGGTTCTGGGGCCCCAAAGCGGGGGTTTTGCCCTTTTTCGTTTTAGTTTTTTCCGATTTTTCCCATTTTTTTTTACGTTTTGGTTTCCCCCAAAAATTTGGGGGTAAACAAACCGAAAAGGGCCGGTCACGTGATACCCGGGAACCCGACTTTTGCTGTTTGTGGGGGGGGGACCCCCAAGGTTTTAACTTGTTCCCAAAAAATTTGGGGTGGGGGGGATGGGGCCCAAAATTTGGGGGGGCCGTGTAAAAAAGGGCAAAACCAGGCAAAAAACGGAAAAAAAAAATTGGAGCTTTTTATAATGTTTATAGATATTTTGGTGTGGGGGCAGGGCAATGAGTGCTTTGGCTTGCGGGGTTTGTTTTGTGGGGTTGGGTGTGTGTTTGTGTGGGTTTTTTTTTGTGTTTTGGTGTGTGGTGGGGGTTTTGGGGCCGGGGCTTTCCCCTGCTTTGGGCGTTTGCTTGGCTTTTTGCGTGGGGCCGGGGTTTTTGCGTGTGTGTTTTGGGGTTGGTGTGTTGTTTTGTGGGGTGTGGGGTTGGTGTGGGGTTGTGGGTGGGGTGTGGGGAAAAACCCTTTTTTTGGCAAAGGGTGTAATGACCCCACAGTTTGTTTGGGGAATTTATTTTTTTTTTATTTTATTTATTTTTTTTTAAAAATAGTTTTGGAAAACCTTTTAAAAAATTGATTGCTTTATATTAATTTTAATAGGGGAACCCTTTCCCCGGGGGCCTTTAAAAAACCCCCAACAGCAAAAGGAG
>JAMYXO010002707.1:0-22675 GCA_033310375.1 Conus canariensis | reverse complement strand
TTTTCTTTAATTTTGACACCCCCGGTTTTGGGGCCCTTTTTTGGGGGGCTGGGCTAAAACAGCATGCCCCTGCCCCTTACCTTACCTCCCCTTTCCAACCCTTCTTTTCCCACTCCTCTTCCTTTTTTCCTTCCAGATTTTCCCACTATTCCCCCAATTTGTCCTTTTTTCCCAAATGACCCCAACCAAATTCACCCCAACCCTTTTACTTTTTTTGCCCCCACACTTTAACCCCCCCGTTTGCTCACAAACACACACACACCACAACACACCCCCACCCCCGCCCCCCCACGCCCCAAGTTTTCACTTTGCGTGTGCTTTGCTCTCCTTTAAATTTTTCCCTTCTAAATTTTCACATTTTCCTTCATCCCAACTAAATTCCTTTCCCCCCCCAGGTTATTTTTCCCCCAAAGGGGGAAAAAAAAAGGGGGAATTTGCCCCTTATGCCTTGTTATTCCCAAATTTTTTTTAGACCCCCTTTCCCTGCCAGCCCATCTCTTTTTATCCTAACCATCCAAATCCACCCATACCTTTTGGAGAAGAGATGATTGTTGTTTTGAAAAATCCCAAATTTTTCGTTATGAAATTTGTGTCTTTATTTAAATTAACAAACCAACTCCGTTTCTGCATTCCATTAAAAAACTCTCATTTTCCCAAAGTCTTTTCCCAATCCCAAAAATTTTTTAATTTCCATTTCATTCCCTTTTACAAAAAAACCCAAACCACCCCCTTTTTTTTTTTTTTTTTTTTTCTCACTCTGAAAATCTTGTCTCATTTTTTGCGCTTTTTTTCCCCAGCATTTAAAATTGCCCCTTTTTCCCAAAACTCTTTGTTTCCCCCTTTTTAAAAATAGAACTTTTCCCAGAAACGGGGTTTTTTTCCCCCCAATTTTTTTAAAACCCAAAAGTTTTTCCCATCCTTTTCTCCATTTCCATTCAATTTTCCCTTCTCTAAACCCCCAAAAACTTTTTTCTTTGTCCCTTGTCCCATGTTTTAAATTTTCCTTTTGTTCATTTTTCCCCTTTCCCCCAAAACCGGGCCTGTTTTCCCACCTGATGCTTTTACACTGCTTTTTTTTTTTTTCCCCCCAAAAAACAAATTTTTCCTAGTTTTCAAATCTTCGGGTGTTCCTTTTTTTTCCCCCCCTTTTCACTTTTTTTTTTGAAAAAGTTAGCGGCTTTACAGCCAAAAAATTTTTTTAAAAAAGGGAAACGGGGGGAAAGAAATTTCTTATTTAATACACAAAAGATCATGGGCCCAAAAAGAATTTATGACGATTTTTTTTCCCCGGGGGAAAATCAAAAACTTAAATTTTGATAATGCACAAAAAAGAAATTCCCATTGCCTACAAAATTGTGGTCCACTTCTTCCTTTGGGGGAAAAGAGGTTGTTTTTTCCCCAAATTGCCCCTTTTCCATGCCCTTTGTGGGTTTTAAAACGGGTGAAGGGACCCCTTTCACTTTTTTCCAGCCCCACAGTAAGTTTTTTACCTTTCTTTTCCCCAGCTTTGTCGTTTTTCCCCAAAAACTTAAGCTTTTTTTGTTTTAAAATTTTTGGGTTTCCCTTTACCTTTTTGACCCCCTGGAATTTTGCAAAGCTTTTGTTTTTTTCCCCAAATAATTTTAACGGGGGAAAAGGGGAGGATGGGCGCTCCACTTTTTATTCCCAGCTCATTTTCAATATCAAATTGTAACTGCAGGCATCACAAATTTTATTTCCATGGCAGCTGGACCGTACATCAACTGAAGGCGCAACTCAACATTAAACTGAACGGCAACTGAAAATTTAAAAAGAAGGGTACAAAAAATTTAAAAACTACTGGTCTACATAAATGAAAAAATGAACTTACTCTATAATATAAACGAACAGTCAAAATAAATTTACACTAACAGTATACTGATAACTGTAATGTAAATTAAATGTGCTGTAAAATTCAACTGAACATGCTTAATTCCCAAATTTACAACCAAATACTTTTAAACATAAAACAGGTGGAAATAATGCATTGAAACACAAAAAAAACATACCCCAAATGAATTTTTTACTATTTATCTTCTCCAAGTTGAAAACTTGACAAAAAAATTTCCAAAACATTTTCCTTTTTCCAACAGATTTGGTCCACTTCTTCCTTTTAGGGGAAAAGGGGTTTTATCACCATTGCACATTTTCCATCCCTTTTTAGGGGGGAACTTTAATGGACGTCACTTGTTTTCCCAGCTCCAATAGATTGCACCTTTCTCCCAGCTTTGTCTTATTCCTTAAACATAAGAAATTTTGCAAATTTTTGGGTTCCTTCCCTTTTTGCCCCCTCTAAATTTTTTCGTCAAAGCTTAGAAATTTTTACTCCATAAATCTGTAGTTTGGAATGAAAAGGGGGAGGGGGCGCTCCCTTCTTTTTCCCCAAGCCCTGCAAATCAAATTTTAACTCGGGCACACAAAATTTTATTTCCATTACAATGACCGTACATGCAAGCTGAACGTCAACTCAAAAATTTAAAACTGAAGGTGCAACATAAATTAAACGAACGGGAAACCAAATTTTATAAATGCAACTATGAATGTAAACAAACTACAACCAATTTTTGAACTTATTGCAACCAATTGTAAACAAGGAAATACTAAGATATAAACGAACTCTACGAAAATTACACGAAGGGTATACGGGAACAAATGAAAATAGATATGCGGGCATAAATGGAACTAACATGCTTAATTCCTTTTTCGTATCGTACATACCACCCTTTTTTCCATTGGACTTCTTTTTTATGGATTTTTTGGGATACCCCTGTTAGCCCTCCCTTTTTCCCCCTTTTTTCCAAAGCCCAGGTTTTTACTTTTCTGGAAACTTTTTCTATTCACTTTTCATTATTACCCCCCAGCTGCCAGCTGGAATTGTTTCAAACCCCCTTTCCTTTGCCCTTTTTATCACTTTTGTTTGCATTGGTTACCTCCCCCCCTTTCATGCGCACGTTTTTTTTTTCCATTCTGTTTGGCTTTACCAAAACAGATTGTTCACTCGGGCCTAACCTTTAAAAAAAGGGCTTGTGTTTTATGGTCCCCCTACTTGCTTTTCATTGAAAAAATTAAATCGAAAACTTGTTCCCCCAACCCACTTTACTTAATCCTCCTCCTCTTCTCTCCTCTCTCTCTTCAAATTTCCCCCAAAAATTTTTTTACTGTATACATATCATCACTCTCCCCTTTCCCCCTTTTCCATTCCTTTCATGTCTATTCTCTCACTACGCCACAATTTCATCATTGCACCCATCTTTTTTCATCTAGCCTACCCTTCTTCTACAAAAAAGGGACCACCTCCATAAATCATGCCTAGCTTGCATTTTTTTCTTTGGGGGAAAAAAGTCCAACCAGTGACACGTTTTCCCTTTCATTTAGACATTCCCCCCATTAATTCCCCAACATGTTTGATTATTTTTGTTCCTTGTTATCTCCCGTCACCAACGGTCCCCAATACTTTATTTTCCTCCCCTTTTCTTTCAGTTGTTATTACACTATCTACTAAACACATTGAGAGCCACAAAACTTCGTCAGCCCCACCCAATAATTTTTTTGCTTTCAGCATTTTTTCTGTCCCCTCTCATACTTTTTCAAATTTTTTCTCAATTAATCTCATTTTAGTTTTCATCTAGTTGAATTAATCTCCACCCCCACCACTTCCCACCCTACCCCCACCACCACCACCCAACACCCCATGCCTTTCACAGCTCCTTACACCAGGCTGAACACAGTCCTTAGTACAAACCCCTTCCTCCCCTTGTCCCCCATTCCTGTTCACATTCCCCCCCCCCCCAACATAAAACTTCACCCAATTCTGTTCTTTACCTTTAGTTCGCAAATGAATCGAGAAGTGGGACAATTTTTTGTCAATCATGTATGGCTAAATAAATGGCGCAGAAGACAGTATCCAAAGAAAAGCAAATGGAAACTGTTTACAAAAATTTATTTCTCATTATTTATTCTTCTTGGCAGAAGCAAGTTGTGGTTGCACACGCACATTACCACAGATACATCATGCAAATCACCACGGCTAAATTGGCTATCAAAAAATAAAAAAATGGTTGTAAACTTAGTACGGTCAATGACATAAGCAGCAATCAACATGTGGACTCTGGGTTTTTGTGTGGATTTACATGAATTACATAATTTTTTTATTATTTTTTTTTATTTTTTTTGTTCAACAAAAGATGATGGCTTTATAAATGAGGCAAGGTGTGTGCTCATAATTTTGATGAAAGAACCATCAATATAATAAATTACTTTCCCTAAGCGATTGGTACAATAATTTTACAGTGTAATTGCATACTAATAATGACTGGACAAGCTAGCATTTATGCAAAAGCCAAGTGTGTGTAAAGATTAAATAATAGTGATAAACTTGGTTTCAGTGTATTTTGTGTGAGCCAGAGTATAAGCTCACATAAACCTAATATACACACCTTTGTTGGAGAGTGAGGAATGGATGAAGGTGTTTCTGTTAGTGACTTTTTGTGGTTGGCTTTTTCCGAATTTTTATTTTTTTTTTTTTGTTTTTTTTTTTTTTTTTTTTTTTTTTTTTTTTTTTTTTTTTTTTTTTTTTTTTTTTTTTTTTTTTTTTTTTTTTTTTTTTTTTTTTTTTTTTTTTTTTTTTTTTTTTTTTTTTTTTTTATTTTACCCACAAATATTTTGGAATGTCTCTTACCTTCTGTCTCCATCCTCAACAACAGTTTTTTCAGTATAAAAAAACTGGAATCAATTTTTTGCAAACATGGAAATTTTTCTTAACAAGATTGACGAAAGGCAGAATATTGTGAACAGGCAGATTAAGTATAAAAGGCAAATCAATCAAAATTGTGTATCATTAAGAGCTATGTTCGATATGTGTATAATTAAAATACCCTTATAAATCCTTATCAGTTAAGATTAGGAAGAATCGGTTTAAAAATTTGTGGATCATTAAAAGTTATTTTTTCTGATTGAGTATCATTAAGATTTCTTTTCTATGAGGTCCGGCGTCCAATATTGCATAAAAACACGTCCCTAAATGTAGTTTCCATAGGAGTTTTACCAGTGGATTGTTTTGAACGTACGCAGCAGAATATCTATGTTACTTTTGTGTAAAATACCTGTGTACGTGTGTGTGTGTGTGTGTGTGTGTGTGTGTGGTCAATGTGGGGGGAGCTACCTCTGGTGCACATCTGGGTAATTCCAATACCAAATAGATTTACAAGTTGTAACAGTACTAAGTTTAACATCATGTCGGGGAAACAGAAGCTTGCAAAACCCAATTGTACATTAGAGCACTGGAAATACACATAAACAGAGATCATAACACAAATAATTATAGGAAGACATTTAAAACGCCTCAGAGTGAACTATTAAAAATCTCAGTAATGTGTGTGTGAGTTAGATTTGTGTTGCTATTAAGGTTAGGGGGTGTCGCTGTGTACATATTCACATTTGTTAACAATACCGCTCACATACGATTGGGGGCATTAGAATATACTTGGAACAAATGTCTGTGGAGTAGTCCATTGTTAGCCATTCTCCGCCTGGGTTCCTTCTTGTTCTGGAAACCCCCTATTCCTTTGTCAGTTGGTAACTCTCCTAAGGATACAAAAAAACAAGAAACCACCAACAAAAACAGGCGGGAGAAGAAACCACCAAAACAAACGACCTACAAAAACATGTGCAGTTACGAACCACAAAACTGGTTCCTGTCCCACCGCCAAAAACTTGAAATCAAAAATAATGCTAATTTTTTTTTTTTTTACTTATCTTTCCTCCTCCCTCCTCATTCTTGACTATGTGTGAAAAAGAAAAAAAAAAAAACCCAACCAAAATACAAACCCCCCAAGACACATTTTATAGACATACCCAAACAACCCAATGGATTTACATTGCCACCACCCCCTCCCCCACCAACAAGGAAACACCACCACTCCCCATCCAATTTTCTCCCCTCCCCCCCCCCCTCCCACGCAACCGCTCCTCCCCCCCCCACTAACCGAAACTTCTCGTACCCAAACCCAAACCCCCCACACCTCACCACAACCCCCCTCAATTCATGTTCTGTGCTTTGCCTAAAGACACAAATCAAAACTAGTTTACTTTGGGATTATTTATTCATGAGTATAAGGAAAATAACTCCCTTGCAACAGACAACACCAAAGAAAAATGTGGAAACAGTATCAGTGATAAATACTTTCTTGAAAGCGAACGAGTGCATAAAGGAACGCACCTGAGTCATGCACAATCACCACAAAAAAGTTGCATCATAAAAGTTGTCCTAAACATAGCATGGAGCAGTCAGCAAAGTGAGCTCTGAAGTTGCGCAGAAGTTTTATGTATAGCCTTGTTGCAGAAAGAAGATGGCTTTTCTACATTAGGTGTCGCACATGGTGAGAACCAACATACAGATTACTTACTTTCCCAAAGTGAATGTCCTCTATTTAGAAGTTACTACGTTTCAAAACAGTATCACTACTCCCAAAGGTGATTGTCCGCTGTCAAGAAGTACTTACGATTTTAAAACAGATCCACTTACTTTCGCAAAGATGTGGATGTCGCTGCACAGAAGTATAACGTATCAAAACAGTTCAGCATACTTTACCCAAAGTGGATTGCCGCTGTTTAGAAGTAGGTAAGTTTCAAAACAGTTCAACTATACTTTCCCAAAGTGAATTGTCGCTGTTAGAGATTTTTAGTCCGCTTCAAAACTGATCACTTAACTATCCCAAAGTGATTGTTGCTGTTTAGAAGTACTATTTCTCCGATCGGCCGGTACTAAATCAGTATGGTCCATGTGTTTAAAGTAGTGGTTGTTTCAAGATAGAGAGCGTGTGCGCGTATGTGTTTGAGTGTGTGGTGTGTGTGGGTGTGTTTTGGTGTGCGCCTCGCCGTATGTGAGGTGTTTTTAGAGATAGCTAGAGTTGGGTTTAAGTTCCTCATGGGTTAGTGTGAGTAAAGATAGGCCTAGGTAGGTATGCATGGGGAAATAGTACATACAATATTCTTTTCATTACCAGTCTCACTTATTGAAGAATGGAATGGAAGCGGAGGTTTTGGTTCGTTTCCCGAATGTTACCCTTTGTTACTTTGTTCTACAACCATAGAAGGCGGGCAGGAAATCGGCTGTTTTGTTGTGTTGTCGAAGATCTGTGAGTTGTTGGTAAATGGTCGCCTGAGTTTGTTGCACGAGCAACAACTAGTCCGTTGGTCAGGCGTGTCTGCACTGCGGAGGGATACACATCTCTGACCAATCGTTTGTTTTTGTGATGGTGAGTAGAGTTTACGCTTGATTTCCGACCAGGGCGGAATGGCGTTGGGGTAGCTTCACTTCGGTCCTGGTGTTTCGTCGGAGTGGACGTACTCCTTGTTAGTGCGGCGGCAGCGCCGTTAGTTTTTGAAGAGTACTTCGAGTCATAGTTAGTCCAGGTCCCTCGTCGGGTTTGGTGCCCTTGCCTGTGGCTGAATCGGTGTCCGTCCTTGTTGGCAACCATCTGTCACCAGTGCAGAACTGGTGTGGTTGATCGTCTGTATGTCCAGGTTGGTGAACTGTTAGGTTCGTTTGTGTAGTTAGTTCGTCGTGTGTCTTGTATATGTGCGAGTTGTACTGTGGATGTCCTCATTTAGGATTAGTTGTATGTTGTTCGTTTGCGTAATACTGGTTTGTCTGGAATGATGAAGACTTTGATTCCGTGATTTGGAATTTGTTTTCAGCCGGTTGGTTGTTTGTCACCTTTTTCCTGTATATTTTTTTAAGTAATGTACATGGGGGTTTATGGTTTGGTTCCTGAGTTCGATTTTCTCTATGACAGTTTGGCTAGACAATGTGGGTTCATTATAATTGACCCGTTGATGGACAGTGATGTAGATATTGTTTGTGGTTAGTTCATGTAATGTCATGGGTTTCAATAAGAGGGTAGTACGAGTAGGCATTGGTTTGAGGATCATAAATGAGTCAGTGGCAGATGTGTCCTGCGTGAATCAAAGAGGGTTTTTAGATGATTGAGGCTCACTCTCAATTTTAAATATAGGAGTTCGTTGAAATTGATTAACAATTCCGGAGTTGACCTGCACAGCATTGAATCGGTTAACTGTGTAGTAGGGCTAAGGCCAATTTATGGTCGAGTGTTTTATAACTGGAGTACGTTTACGTGAAATTCAACTTATAATGTGTCTTGTCACTTTCGTTACGAGTTAGGGTTCTCGACGCGGGTGTCGTGCGCGTGCATACTGTATCTGTGGCGTACGTGCATTTGGCACAGGACAGATGATCCATATGGGTAAGAAGTTTTGTAAGAAAGTGACAGTCGTCACACGAGCAGGGAAGTATGTATTTGGTGACAGAACTGGGATTGGGAGAAAAGATATCTTAGGTTGTGGGGAGGCAACCCAGTTATGACTTTAGTAAGCAGAACAAAAGTTAAGGTAAAGTTTTAAGGCGAGTAGCTTATCAGTTGATAGATAAAACGGATGATGTTGCAGCATGAAATATATTTATGAAGTGGTGTTGTGTTTGCAAAACAAGGATTAACCACTGGTTATCTGACAAGAAGATACCATGAGAGTGAGGTGCTGGATGGAAATTTTGTCGTAAACAAAACATGTTTTTAATATATGATTATTAATGACAGTGGCAAAGAGGGGTAATAATTTGTAAGGATTGTGGCTGCGAGCCGATTCTCTAGTGTAACATAGCAGGAACTGTGAACCGCTAAAAATGATGTTTAGAGGTTTGTTTTTGTTTTTTTTTTTTCCTGGAGGGGGGGGGTGGGGGCAGGGTGGGCGGGGGGGGGGGGGGGTTATCAGGAAGCGCAAAGGTATGGCATGGAGGGACATGGGGGGGGAATAGGGGTGATAGGGGGGGTGGGGTGGGGGGGGAGGGGGGGGGGGAGGCGAGGGGGTGGGGGAGATGTTGGGTTGTGGGTGGTGTTGGGGGGTGGGGGAGGTGGGGGGGGGGGCCATTGTCCTTGTGAAATGTGGCCATTTCCTAGATTATTTTTAGTATGTCCTAAGGGGGCCCATGAGTCCGTGGTGGATCGCTTAGATTGTTTATTTCTCCGATAATTGGTGTGATTCATAATTTCATAAGTAATAGCGTGGATTGGCTCCAGGGAGAGTATGTTTTAACCGCTGTTTGGTAAGGGTTTGCAGGAAAGGGTCTGATAACCCCAAAGAGAGTAATGGGTTGGGGGAGTGTGTTCGAAATTCAAGGTCCCACTCTCATGCCCGAGTGGTAGTAGGCAAGGGAGATGAGAGTTAAAGCTTTACCAAGTAGCCTTTTGCCTTGATGACTCGGGTATTAGCAAAATTACAGTATGCCTACATTTTGTGTCAGCGGGGGTTTTACCGTTCCGTCCTACTGGGGCCAGAAAACCCGCCCACTGCCGATCCCGGGCAGGTGACGGCGCTTTAAATTTTTTAAACTGTTGTTTTTCCCGGGGGGGGAACCACCCAGGCCTCTGCCTTCTGGGGCAGCTCTCCCCCGCACCGGTACCCCTTCCGGAGTAACCGCACGGGATCCCGCCCTTTTGGGCGCCCTGTGAGAGGGCGCTGCACCAGCCTTTTTTTTCCCCCTTTGGGGTCCGCGGGGCCTTCAAGGAGGAGGGTCCCACACCCCCGGACCCGTCAGGGGCGTCGGGTTTTGGTGCTTTGTTTTCCCATCGCGGGGAGATTTCACTGGGGACCACGTCCGCCGGGGCGCAATTTTTCGGGGAGGGTGTCGGCCCGCGGAGGACCACGGACAGCCCCGGGGTGCAGAGTCCTTCCGGGGAGATTCACCTTGAGGCCATTTACAGCGCGGAGGAGTTTCCGGGCCGGGGGGGGTTTGTCCCAGATGTTAAAAGGGGTTTGTAGCTTTAGGCATAGGTTGGGGGTTTCTATGCCCCGTTTAGACTAGGTCCGGCACAGTTAGGGAACTTCGATGCCCCCCTTAGGGACGCAGCGACCATTGGTAGGGGCCCGGAAAAAAGGAAGTGGATCCTTTGGGGGAGGGGTGTGGGGTGGTACAGCGTTTAAAGATTAGATCCCATTGGTAAATCCTGTCCCTATTTTAGCACCACTTTGCGGGCTACGCTGTGTCCCCAGTCACAGTGAATACGAAAAACGGGGTTTTTTAGTTAGTTAGGGTCTTCCAGGTCATTATGTAATTAGGGTTTCAGGGGGAATTTGGGGAACTTGTTGAAAGTGTGGATGTGCGTGGTGGTGTGGCTCCATGGATTTTGTAAATAAGAAGCTGCGTGATTGTAAAACTGGTTATGTGCGGGTTTGCTGACCATTGATGAAGGCTTGTAAGGGTGGTAGGGCCCGCCCCTTTAGGACCGTGACACAGGGTGTGAGATGGGGGGTACATAAGGGGTTTTTCGGGTAGGTAAAGGGTGATAAAAGGTAGGGGGGGTTTGTTCCGTTGTACGTTGGTAAAGTAAGTGGGTTTGGGACTACCAGTACCCGGGGGTGGACATTTCCCTGTTCCTACACATTTTCCAGGGGCATAGGGGGGGGCACTTGTGTTGTTTAAAGGGGTTTGGGCGCTACCGTTGGTTGGGTAGAAGGCCCCCCCCCCCCCCAATAAAAAATGGAGTGGTTTTTGGGAAAGGGTGTGTTACACCGTACAGTTATTTAGGGCCGGGAGGGACCAGTTCTTTTTTTTCATTACAAGATATACCAAGATGTGATTGGTCCCCGGGCCCGTACTTCACGGTTCTCGGAAACCTGTGGGGAAATAAGGGCAGAGAACCCGGTGACGGGTGGAAGCACTGGGGTGCGCATGTTGTGGCATGGGGGATCGGTAGGCACCGGGCCCTTGAGGGGTGCAAAGCACTGTACGTTTGGGTGCGGGCCCACCCGAGACAGTGAGCCTGTGACTGTGGGGAACTGGGCCAGCACAAAAGGCCGTGACACACGGGGTTTTACGTTTTTCAGTCCAGACCCGACAGTCATTTGGGATATTGATGGTGGAGCCCATGTGGGTATATTTAGGTCACAGTGTGGGTATTATGTGGGCTGAAAACCTTTAGATATTGTGTACTTTAGCTGTTGCTTTCAGGGCTAGTGCAATCAGGAACCCCAAATTCGCCAGATCGCATCTGTCCCCTTTTTTATTCTGTGGTGGGAGGGGTACCTATGCAAACACACCCACCCACCGCATACACCCCCGATAGGGGGTGGATCCACATGCCCCTACCGGGAAACCCAAAACCAAGGTTAAATGACCCCAGGGGAGGGGGGGGATCAAGAACAGGGGGCGGGGCTTATCAAAGTTTTGGGCCCAATTGGGAGCGGCATGGGTTAGCCGGGGGAACCTCGCCAATACGTCACGGACTCAGTACAAAAAAGGGGAAAAAATACAGGAGGAAGTAGAATGGAGCCCTAAGGAGATAAAGTGAGGCAGAAAAAAGGGGAGAAGGGGCTAAAATCGGGGGACCAGATTAAGAGGAAAAACGCAGGCAAGGGAGTTAGAGATCAGCGAGAAAATAAAGGGGGAAAAACGAGACGAGGGACTAGAAGAAGCAGAAAAAAGATCGAAAGGGAAGGAAAGGTAAACGAAGGAGAAGAGAGAAAGCTTCAACAAGGGAACTGGAGGGAGCAGAAGAAAAAGAAGGAGTAGATGGAAGGTTTTAAACGGAAAGTGAAGACGAAAAAGCACGAGACAGAGGAACTAACGCGAGGAAGAAGGGGAGGAAAAAGGGTGCAATAAGGGAAAAAATTTTCAAGCACCAAGCCTTAGATCTCGAGACAAGGGAGAACCCCGATTTAAGGAAAGGGGGAGACGAGAGCTAATCAACAAAAGCAACCTTAGATTAACGCGCATAGGAAACCTTGAATTTGAGGGGGAAATAAACAAGCAGTCCACCTTGACCTTGGTAGAGAACGACTACTGGACGCTTCCATCGCCCAAATTTTGGGCGTTAGCCCAGATGTCAAGGGAGCAAGACCCAGGCCAAAAAACCCAAAAAAATTTTAAAAAAAACCCCCCCCCCAGCTATTTTTGCAAGGAAATAAAAACGGGATGGGGTTAATTGCTGATGTTTTATGCACTATACAATAAATGGCGCCCTGTTGGCCCTTTAGGCTAGATCTAGCCTACCGAGAAAAGTTTATCATCAAGAAGACCGCAAATTTTTTTGGCCAGAGCTGTGAACTAAAGGTTTTTCCCGGGTGTCGGAAAGGGGCAGGATGAGAGTGTGGCGGGGACAAAGGATCTCTTTCCAAAAATTTTAAATTTCACATTTCTCCAGATTCACAACTGAGGTGCGGAAAATTCCCAAAATTTGGGGAAACAACTGCAACGGAACTACTGTTTTGGCAGAGGCCAAAAACGGGGAGGAAGGCAAAGCAAACCGAACAGTTAACCACCCAAACCCGGGAATACACTAAAAACAGCGGGGGCCAGCCCACAGGGGTCCCAACAAGTGAGGGTCCTACACGCTGACGGGAGATCAAAAGGGCCCCTAGAACACCAAAAGTTTTTTTCAACTGCAAAACCAGGCACATCGCTAGGAAATGCCCTTAGCCCCACCCTGTTTAGCGTTCATTTTGTGACCACCCCAACTCGATACCCCAAACGTTGTTTCCCCATGCCTAGCACGTTAGGGCCGCGGCATTTAGAATTTAAAGGGGGTCTGGGCCAATGGATAACGGGACACTGGTCCCGGACACACCGTAGTGGCCAAAGGTTATTACGCAAGTCTTTTCACATGATAAAACAGCCCCCAGTTGTTGGCGATTCCAGTAGGTCTGATTTTACCTGTGGCGGTAGTAGAGTTAATTCACCATTCATCGCAGGGTTGGAGGATTTGGGTCATAAAAGCCCTGGCAGGAAGTCCTAAAGGGAAATTTCCCGGCAAAGAGATAAGACCCGGGTTGGACACTGTCCTGTATACCAACCCTGCCCCGGGGTAGGGGCGTGCAGACACGCCGCAGAGAGCCAGGAAGCAGCAAGAACCAGTACCCCCTTCCCGTCGAGGAATCGTTCTGAACACCTCTACCCAGCTTTTTAATTTCAGTTGCAGGACCGGGATAAACCCTTTGGGAGGAAGGCTCATGCGTGTAAAGCGGAGGGCCCTTCCACACCAAGTTTACATTCATACCTCCGGAAGTCGGGTGACGGCCCCGGGGTTTTGGGGGTCCCGGGAAAGTAGCGATCAGATCTCGCCCATCTGAACTAGGGACCCACGGTATAAAGCAGCCCACACGAACCATACGGTCATTTAGAACCACCCGAACCAAGGGGCGAGTTATCGCCTTTTTTTTGGCAGCATTGCACATTCGTCGGTACTCCCATAAATCCCTTCCAGTTCACTACTGGACAAGGGAAAGTCAAAGTTTCCCCCCGTAGGATGCCACTAGCGTACCGTTTGAGCGGGGTTTGGGGTGGACATCATTGGCCCACGTTCCAGCATCCCAGAAGGGTAAAAGATAGGGGTGCGGGGACTTTGCAACAGAAAACCGAAGCAAATTTCCCATCGCCAGATACGAGTGAGTCGTGGGGAAAGGGAGCGTTCAACAGTGGACACGAACGGAGTCCCCGGGTCGACTGACGACAGATAACCCAGTTTACGGCAATCATGCAGGAGGTCACCGAAAATTTCCATTTGGTTCGACACCACACCAACCATTCGCAGTGCATGGAAATTGGGGGAACGCTTTAACTACCTGAAAGCGTTCTGCTCAACTATTCATAAACCAAGGGGATTGGGATCGTGGATACCAGGCCCCGCGTTTTTTACCGAAGGGCCCACAAATATACCGTTTCGCCTTTTTAGCTGCAATGACCCGGGGGCGGGCCCAGGGAGATATTAGAGATCTGTGGTAAAAACCGGAAAGGCAAACCCGGAACAGCCAGAATCGTCGCAAATTGAGGAACAAGAACTGATCCCTGCAGCGGCAAGGGGGGGCTTTGGGAAGGGCACGTATAGGGACAACGCATTTTGACTTAGGGGGAAAAACCCGGAAAAAAGGGTAGCATGGGGTCCAGAGTACATACATCGGCCGACCAACAAACAAATGTGAACTCAGGGGGTCCCATACATACTGAAAGATGGGGGAAGCAATTCCGCATAGCATAGGGGGAAGACAAATTTCCACGCAAACCTACTAAAACTTCACTACGCGCTGCAACCAACACCCGGTAGTGCGGTTTTTGTCCGGGGGGCCGAAGAGAAACAAAACTCCCTTGAACAAGACAACCTACCATTCCCTTGGAGCCACAAAGGCCCAAAATGGGGTATTACTTACTGAAGACCACCTTTTATGGAAGTTGCACGAGTAGTGCGTTTTTCAGGAAGTACTGACATTGCCCTCATCAAAAACCCAGAAACTGCGGCACAGTTGACGCAGACACCCTTCATGTCAAAGCCAACCCAATCCCCTTTTGCCCCAACGAGAGACAGTTAGGGGGGTTCCAAAGCAAAATCGGGTTTGGGTGCATTGGCCATCGACTTCGCCATACGCCACCCATCGACTATTTAAGAAGAAGGAATGGGAAGACGGGTTTTGTGTGGACTACGGGAGGTTGAATTGCACGTACATTTCGAAGCTGAACCCTTTCCCGGGATTCGATACCGTTCGCCAACGGGAGAAAAAGGTTTCAGTAAATCGACCCGCAAGGGGTTTTGGGCAATCCCGATGAGTAGAGAGGACCGCGCGAAGACTGCTTTTCTACACGAAGGACAATTCCATTTGAAGGTTAGCATTTGCTGTTACCTCGGGGCGTGTTCACCGCATGTTTGAGAAAGCTTTGCAGCCACTTGAGACCCAATTCGAAATTTCATTGAACATCCTGGTCCACATTGATCAGGATACCTAAGAGGTTCTCAGCTTGTTTCCAGAGACCAGGAATTTTCTTTTCACCCCGGCCTTTCAAAGTTGAGCTGGGGGGAAGGAATCACCATTTGGGGGCACAGGATAGGCATGAAATAGGGCCCTGACAGGAAAAATTCCCATTTGGATCGCCTATTCCTGAGACCAAACGACAAGTGGGGGGATTCCGGATTAGGGTTACACAAATTTTGTGCCCCAGTTTGCTGACTTTCCCAAACCCCACGACTCGCAAAGGGGAAACAACCAGGCAGGGGGAAATTACGAGAGTCAACGGCTTTTCCAACCCGAAGCAGCATTTCTCAACCTCCCGGCTTAAATTTGGCCGGGTACAGGTTTAAACATTTTGCACCAACGACGATCAAAAGGAGGGGGCTTTACTGTGTTCACATCCCTGAAAGAGCGCCTGAGCAGTGCCATAAAAATTAAGCCCGATACGAATACCCTATATAGAGAGGAGTGACTGGCAGTGGTGGGGGAAACAAAATTCCAGGTGAATTTGTAGGGGACCCCTTTATTTCCGGGGCCAGATCTTCCCCCACCCAATATTTAGAAAAGATAAGTCGTTATTGGGAAACACAAGGTTTGGCACGCAGAAAGCCCAAATTTCAGTTTACGGGCAAGTGTCTAAAGGACAATTGGGGGCAGATTTTCTTATTCGCTTGCCTAAAAAGAGAGAGAAGAGAAGAAGAGAGAAGAAGAAAGAGAACCGGGGGGGTTCCTTTTACCTGGTCGTAGAAGAACATTATTGAAGCTATGCATTTGTCAGGGGAAAGAAACTAGCAAGTGTTCAGGGTTTTGGGTGTAGAGACTTGCCCAGCGTCTGCATAGCAAAGCGGCCTCATTTATGAATTTAAATGAATGCGTATGAAAACCTGCCTGTAATGCGCGTTAAGGGCGGTTGAAGCAGCGTTTAAATAGATTAATGTAACCTGTGAAATTTTGATGTCTTTAAAATTTGATCTGGGATGGAAGTTTTTTGGGGTTCACAAAGAACATAGACAGTTAGTGAAAAAGAATTGTGAGTGTCATAGGTGGTTTTGGCAAAAACCCGATCGATGAGAAGTTTTGTTTTTTTAACCTGTATTAAAAAAAAATTTGGGGGAGGGGGGGGGTCACCGAACGCGGTACAAATCAAATTCCATGTTTTAAGATATGGGGGTTTAAGATAGAGAGCGTGGCGCGATGGTGTTGTGGTGAGTGTGTGAGTTGGGGTGTGTGGTGTGCCCGCGCGAAAAGTGAGGGTTTGGGGGTTTTGTTACAGATTTTGGTTAAGTTCCTCAGGTTAGGGAGAAAGAAGGGAGAGGAGGCCTGGGGAAAAAAGGGCATACAATACTTCATTCCCATCTTCACTTTTGAAGGAATAATGGAAGCGGGGTTGGTTTCGTTCCCAAGTTTTCCCCTTTTTTTTACTTTGTTCCCCAAAAAGGGGGCAGATACGGCTAGTTTTTGGGGTAGTCAAGTCTTAGTTTTTGGGAAATTGTCGTGTTTTGCACGAGCAACAACAGTCGTTTCATCGTGGCAAACTCAGCGGGGGGAACACTGCTCTGACATCGTTGTTTTGTGGGTGAGTAGATTCGCTTTAATCGACCACGGAAGCGTTGGGGGAGCTCACTTCGGGCCCCCGGGGTCGTCGGGGTGGCGAACCCTTGTATGCGGCCGCGCCGTTAGTTTTGAAGATACTTTTGAGTCATAGTTTGTGCCAGGTCCCGCGGGGTTTTTTTCCCTTGGGCCTGGGAATCGGGGCGTCCCTTTTTCACCACGCACGTTTCGAACTTGTGTGGGTTTACGGGCATTATGTCCAGGGTTTGGGGATCTGTTTGGTTTGTTGTGTTTGAATTCGTCCCGGGTTTTTTTTAAGGGCGATTGTAACTTTGGTTGTCTCAGTTGGGATTAGTTGAAAGGGTTTTTCGTTGCGTTAACTGGTTTCGGTATGATGTTTTCTTGTGTTCCGGTTTGGGTTTTTTTGTTGTCACCCGGGTTTGTGTTTTTCCCACCTTTTTCCTGTATTTTTTTTGTAATAATGTACATAGGGGTTCCATTCTTTTTTTTCTCAGACATTTGGGCTAAAAAAGGGTTTAATATAAGCCCCTTTAGGACAGGAGGTAGATTTTGTTTTGGTTAGTTCATGGTAATGTCAGGGGGTTTTAAATAAGTAGTAGTACGAGGTTTGCATTGGGTTGAGGATCATAAATATGAGTCGGGTGCAGATGTGTCTGCGTGAATCATAGAGGGGTTTGATGATTGTGCTCAATTCCAATTGTAAATAGTAGGAGTTCGTGAAATTGATTAAAAATTCCGGAGTTGACCTGCACAGCTTTGGAATCGGTTAACTGTGTAGAAGGGCTAAAGGCCAAATTATGGTCGAGGGGTTTTTATACTGGAGTACGTCGTGACTATTCAACTTAAAGGGTTTGCCCTTGTCACTTTCGTTACGATTTTTAGGTTCTCGACGCGGGTGTTCGTGCGCGGGGCAGACTGTATCTGGGGCGAAACGCATTTGGCACAGACAGTGAGTCCATAGGGTTAGAAGTTTTGTAAGAAAGTGACAGTCTTCATCACGTGCAGGGATGTATGTATTTGTGACAGAACGGGGTTGGAGAAAGATATCTTTGGGTTTTTTTTGGGGAGCAACCCAGTTATGAATTTTAGTAACAAAAAAAAGAAAGGTAAATTTTTTAAGGCGAGAGCTTAGCAATGATAGGATAAAAACGGATGAGGCAGCATGTAATATTGAATGAAGTGTGGTTTGTTGGGGAATAACAGGATTAACCACTGGTTATCTGACAAGAGATAACATGAGATTGGGGTGCTGGTTTTGGGAAAAATTTTTGGCGAAACAAATCATGTTTTTTAATATATGATTATAATTGACAGTGCAAAGAGGGGTAATAATGTGAAGATTGTGGCTGCGAGCCGATCCTTGTGTGAACATGCTGGAACTGTGAACCGCTAAAAAATTGATGTTTTTTTTTTGTTTTTTTGTTTTTTTTTTCCTCTGAAGATTGTTTTACTATTTGGTTTTGTTGAGACATTTCCTTGTGAAATTGGGCCCATTTCCCTAGATTTATTTAGTATGTCCTAAGGGGGCCCAGGAGTCGTTGTGGTCGCTTAGATTGTTTATTTCTCCGAGAATTGGGTGTGTTTTCAAAATTTCATATGTAATAGCGTGGATTGGCTCAGGGAAGTATTGTTTACACCGCTGTTGTAAGGGTTTGCATGGAAATGGGTCTGAAAAAACCCCCAAAAGTGAGAATGGGTTTTGGGGGATGTGTTGAAATTCAAGGGGTCACGCTCATGCCCAGAGGAATTAGGCAGGGAGAGGAGAAGTTAAAGCTTTACCAAGTAGCCTAAGTGCCTTGATGCCTGGGGTATAGCAAAAATTTACAGTAGGGCCTACTTGTGTCAGCAGGTATCCTGTTCCGTCCTGAGCTGGGGCCCATATCACCGCAGTCTACTTGCCAGTGCCGGCAGGTAGCGGCGCTTTGCAGTACCTTTTGTTTTCCCGTGGAGAGGGAACCAAAACCCCGCCGTTTTGCCTTCCCGTGTGGGCAGCTCACCTCCGGCTACCGGTACTCTTCCGGGAGTTCTCCGGCACTGGTTCCTCGTCCCCTGTTTAGGCGTCCTGTTAGAGGGCGCTGCACCAGGCCTTTTTTTCACCCTTGGTAGTCCGGCGGGGCCTTCAAGGAGGAGGGTCTACGAGCCCCGGTAACCCCCTCGAGAGGTGCGTCTGTGTGTGTGCTTTGGGTGTCGTGGGCCCCTCGCGGGGGGGAGTCTCTGCGGGAAGCCACGGTCCCGCCGGGGGGCAGAGTCTTCGGGGAGGGTGTCGGCCCGCGGAGGAGCCCACGACAGCGCCGGGTGCAGAGTCCCTTTCCGGGAGATGTCAGCCTTTGAGGGCCACGTACAGCGCCGAGGACTGGAGCTTTCCCGGGCCGGATGGGTTTTCCCATGTTTGTTATAGAAGGGGTTTAGCGTTAGGCAGTAGGTTAGTGGGTGTTACTACTGCCCGTTAGGACGTAGTGGCCGCACAGTGTAGGGTACTTGCGTTGCCTCCCCCTTTGGGACCAGCGACCATTTTTTTTTGTGGTCCCGGGTTTTTAAAAGAGAAGGGTGAGTCCTGGGGAGAGGTATGGGGGTAGCAGTCGTTAAAAGATTAGAGTCCCTTTGGTAAATCCTTTTCCCCAGTAGTTAGTCACCACGTTGCGGGCAAACTCTGTTTTCCCCAGGTTTACATGATATACCGCAACTGTTTTTTAGGTTAGGTTAGGGTCTTCCAGGTCCCTTATGTTAGGTAGGGGGAGTCAGCGGGAATTGGGATACTTGTGTGCATTGTGAGTGCGTGAGTGGGGGCGCCATGGGGGGGGTGGTGTGAAATAAAGAAGCTTGCGTGATTTAAAACTGTTTTAGTGTTCGTTTTGCTGACCTAGGTGTTGATAGGCGTGGGAAAAGGGGGGTAGGGCCGTCCGGCTTAGCCCACCGGACATACTACGTTTCAAAACAGTTCACATACTTTTTCCCAAAGTGATTTGTCACTGTTTTGGGGGTGGGGGGGGGGTACAACGTTTCAAAACAATTTTACTTACTTTCCCAAAGTGAATGTCGCTGTTTACAAATAGTACGTTTCAAAACGGGTCCTTACTTTCCCCAAAGTGGTTGTCCACAGTGTACAAGTACTACGTTTCAAAAAAGATTTTGCACTGTTAACAAATGGACAAGCTGTGTCAGTTCAAGCCCTTGTCATATGGGAGAGATTTATAATGTACTCATGCAGTGGAGGTGTGAGCCAGGGTGTTTGCCACAATAATCCTTTGTTTCTTTACGGGATGGGATGGAGGTTTTGTTCTTTTTTTTTTTTTTCCTGCGTTGGTTTTATACTTTTTTTCTCTCATAAAGGTGATTTGGATCCCTTACTCCATGTCCCCACCCTCAAAATGTTTGCACTGTTCGGTGTTCAATCCTTTCCCAGTCCCCACCCCCAAATTTTGCGCTGTTCGGTTGTTTCCAATCCCTATTCGGGGGGGGGGTGGTGGGGGGTGGTCTGTTGATCGGGTATGGGGGGCTGGGGGGTTCTGGTGGTTGGGGGGGTGGGTGTGGGGGGGGGGTGTACTGGGGGGGGGGGGGGGGGGGGGGGTTTTTTGGGGGTTTTTTTTTTTTTTTTTTTTGGGGGTTGGTTTTTTTGTCTTTTGGTGGGGGGTTTTGGTTTTTTTTTGTTTGGATTGTTGTTGGGGTTGGGGGGGTTTGGGGGTCTTTGGATTTGGGGGGGGTGGGGGGGGCGGGGGGACATTCTCGTCCCCACCCCAAAATGTGCTGACTGTATGCTGTGTTCTGATCCCTTACTCTCAGCCCCCAAACCTCAAGAATGTGGACTAAACCGTATGCTGGTGTTTCTGAACCCCTTACTCTCGTCCCCACCCTCAAGAATGTTGCCCTGACTTTTAATCCCTGGTGTTCTGAATCCCTTACTCTCAGTCCCCACCCTAAAAATGTTTGATTGACTGATCCCCTGTGTTCGACCCCCTTACTCTCAGTCCCCACCCTCAAAAATGTTGACCGATGAAATGCTGGTGTTCTGAATCATTACTTCAGTCCCCCCCCCTCAAGAATGTTGACTGCCCGTATGCTGGTTTTTCTGATCCCTTACTCTCATCCCCCCCCTCAAAAATTTGACCGATTTGTATGTTGGTTATAATATCCCTTACTCTCAGTCCCCGCCCTCAAGAATGTGACTGACTGTATGTTTGGTCTGAATCCCTCTCAAGTCCCCGCCCTCAGAATGTTGATGACCGTATGCGGGTGTTCTGAACCTTCTCTCATCCCCCCCCTCAAGAATTTGATTTACGTTGTGGTGTTCTAAAATCCCTTACTCTCAGTCCCCACCCTCAAGAATGTTACTGACGTAGGGCTGGTTTTTCGGGAATCCCTTCTCAGCCCCCAACCCTCAGAATGTTGCTGACTGAAATGCTGGTTTTTCTTGAACACGAATGCCTCCAGCCCACTTTTTCATTCCCCCTCACGCTTTTGTAAAGATTTTTTTTTGGTGAAGAACTTATATGGACCTCTTTGCTAGGAATATACCCCCGAATTGTGGTTGTGTGTGGGGTGTGGGTGACCCCTTTAGTGTGCGGTACGTTTAATGTTTATGATGTTTAAAGTGAACATCACTATTTTGCCATCAATAATCAAGGTTTAAAAGTTTCTGTGTTAGTTGCTTAGGCCCTGAAGGAGGGCCAGGATTTTTTTTTTCTCGCTGTCTGTTACTCCCCGGAATGTAATTAGCAACAGTCAAAATTGTGTATCATTAAGTTTTTTTTTTCCTTTTTTTTTTTTTCAGCCAAAGCTGGGAGAAAGCACTTTTTCCCAAAAGTACCATAGGAAAATAAGGTTTTACGTGGTGCTTAAAGCCTTGCGATATTAGTTTTTAAAAACTGCAATGCTGTATGTGGAGAGATTTGAGTGGGAATAATGACACAATATTGGGTGTTGGGAGTACAACATAGGGGTCCAGACCGTAAGTAAAGTGACTGGAACTGGTCTTTCCAATTATAGAGCCAGGCGTTTTTTGGGTGTAGGCCTGCTTTTTGACGTGTAGCTTTGCAGTGTCCCCAGGCTTGGTTGTTAAAAACGAAAGATTTTTAAAAATAAGTAAATGGGTTTTATGGGAGGGTTCAGGGGATTGGGGGTGGCTGCAGGTAGTGGGGGCTGGGAGCTCAGCAGCGCCTGAACCTAAGTGAGGGTCCCGACATGATGGTGGTTGGGACTTTTTTCCATCCCCCCGAAGGGGCGGGGAAAAAGGAGTGGTACAGTACTGGATGGGAATGCTCCTGGTGAATTTTCGTGCGCCTTAGTGTTTTTCTGAAGGGTGGTAGAATGTGGGGGTTTAGTTAGGCTACCGCCGTTGTGGAAGTTAAGCACATAACCTGTTGTGGCGCCGGGCTCTTCAAGAAATATTACAAAGTATACAAGTAGTAGCGGAGGGGTTTTTTTTGTTAGGTGCGAATATCCCGGGTTTGTTTCCCTGGGAAAGCAATTTTCCCCCGGTTTTTTGAAAGTGAGTTTGTGACATTGGTAAAAGCTCGGAAAAATGAAACTTGTCTACATGTACAAGAAGATTGCTCACACAGAATGGGACTAGATATATGTCCACTAAAATTACTTGCATGCTTACCCCCAATCCATTACTATCCAAATTGTTGTGCATGGGCAAAAAGCCTGGGGTAATTGCAAAAAAGATAAACACACACATTTTCTTAAACGTTACATAGACACAGACTAGTACATTTTTTTTTTTTTCCTTTAAAAACCCCCCTTTTTGTCTTTGTTGTGGAAACTTTCATAATTTTTTTTTTTGGGCCCCTTTTTTGTATTTTTTTTCTTATAGCAGTTTACAT
This sequence comes from Conus canariensis, assembly GCA_033310375.1. Classification (NCBI taxonomy): domain Eukaryota; kingdom Metazoa; phylum Mollusca; class Gastropoda; order Neogastropoda; family Conidae; genus Conus; species Conus canariensis. The sequence continues at coordinate 470 of JAMYXO010002707.1, read as the reverse complement.
GCCCTCTTTTTTTTTACCCCGGAATCAAAGAAAAAAAGTTTAGGGACACTACCAGCAGAAATGATTTTTTGTGGCCTGAAATGTTTCTTTTTTTTACTCTGAGCTCTTGGACGCTTTATTTATAGGCACAATTCAATTGACCCCATTTTAAACCCCTTTTGTTTTTATTCTTTTTGAATATTCTTTTTTGTGTGGGGTGTGCTCTGTTTTTTTTTTTTTTTTTTTTTTTTTTTTTTTACCCTTTTTTTTTTTCCCTAGAAAAAGCTGTTTTAAAACCCAAGATTATTGCCCGCATATTGCTTTTGTGTAAAAACCATGTACATGTGGAATGCCTGTTTTACATCTGGGGTCTAGGAATCTTCAAAAACAATCAGAAAAATTCCACACACCGTAAAAGAGCCCAAGATTGTACATCCAAGCATTACACGCAATATAAGGCATTTGCTCTGTGTTATGTAATGCCCAAATGG
>JAMYXO010002706.1:0-22678 GCA_033310375.1 Conus canariensis | reverse complement strand
AAAAAACCAAAACCCCCAACCAAAACAAACCCATAAATTCCCCCCCCAAAACCCCCAAAAACCCCAAAAAAACCCCCCCCCCCCCAAAAACCAAAAAAAAAAATAAAACACACAACCAAAAAAAACCCTAAACAAACCCTCCACCCCCCCAAAAAGCGGGGAAAGCACACAAACAAAAAAAAAACCCCCACCAAACACAAAAACCCAAAGGGAATTTTAAAACCAAAAAAAACCCGGGAAAAAAAAATTGAATATTGTAACTTTTTCCCTTCCTCTTCTTTCCTTTTCCACCCTTTTTTTTTCCCCTAGGAAAAAATTTCAGAAAATTGGGGAAAACGTGAGTTGAATTAATTTTTAAACCTTTTAAGAGAAAAATAATAAAGGGGTTAGTTTTGCAAAACCCATTTTTAAAGTTATGGAAAAAACACCCGATGTCCCCCCATTCAAAAGAAAAAATGGCCCAAAAAAGCGCATCACTTTCGAAAAAATTTTTGAAGTGGGACACAGAAGCATTTCAAGTAAAAAAAGGGGGATAGGTGTTTTAGAATGGTTTTTGGAATAAAGTGGAATGGTTTTTTTTCGGGGGGAAAAGAAAAAAAAGGGGGGGGGCGTTTGCCCCCGCCCCCCCCCCCCCCCCCCCCCCCCGGTTTGATGAAAGAAAAGGGCGGTTAAAAAGAAATAGATAAACCCCCAAACCAAACCCACCCAAAACCCCCCCCCAAAAACCACCCCCTTTTTTTTCCCCTTCCCCCCCCTTTTTTTTTTTTTTGAAAATGTTTTAAATGGAAGAAAAAAACCGGAATTTCATTTAATGTAAAAGAAAAAAAACTTTTTCCCACGTTCCAAATTTAGGGGTTTTAAAGAGGGAAAATGAAGTAATTTTTGAACATAATTCTAAATGCAATGTGGGCCTCCAAAGGTTCTGAGGAGATGAAAAACTGCACCCCCCTTTTTTTTAAAACTTCCCCGGGTTGGGGTTTTCTTGCCTTTACCGGGGAAAATTTCAATTTTTTGGCCCCAAAAAAACTTTTGGCCGGGCCTGTTTTTTAAACAAACCCCCCCCACCCCTTTTAAATAAAGAATTTTTAAAAAGTTCAAAATGTTTTGAAAATTTGCGGTGTGCTTCTGGAAATTTTTGTTGATATTTATCCCCAACTTGGGGAAAATTTTTCCAAAATTAAAAATCCCCCTTTTTCTTTCCCCCCCAAAATTCCAAAATTTTTGATAAAAAAACCCAAGGGTCCCCTAGTTTTAAGTCGGAATCCCCAAACCTTAAGTCCCCCCCCCCATTTTTTTAAAATTTTTGTTTTTAAAATAAATGTTTTCCCATTTTTTTCAAACTGAAATTCACCCAAAGGTTATTAAACCCCCCCCCAATTTCTTATAATTGTTGAATTTTTCTAAAAAGGGGGTCCCATTAAAAAAATTGGAATACCATGCGTTTTTCCCCCCCCAAAATTTTTTTTAAAATTTTTTTTAAAAAATTTAACTTCCCCCCCAAAAAATAAATTTTTCCAACCTCCCACCCGGGGGTTTGAAAATCCTTTAATTTTAAAATTTTTTTCCTGCAATTTTTCCTTTTTTCTTGGGGGTTTTTTATAATTTTCCCAACCAAAAATAATCCCCCTTAACCCACCCCGTCCAGCCCCAAAACCCAAAGGGTTTTTAAACCCCCCCGGGGTTTCACCCCAATTTTTTTAAATTTTAAAGTGGATGGGTCAGGGGGAAAGTTAACGGTGGGGTTGGTTTAAAAGGTTAATATTTAACAAAAATGGACGAAAAATTTTTTAAAATGTTTTAAAAAATTTTAATGGGGGGTTTGGTTAAAAATGGATTTAGTGGGGGTTTAAAATTTTTTAATTTTCGATTTTTTTAAACCAATTTTTTACCCAAAATTAAAAGGGGAAAAGGGTTTTTTTTAAGCAAAAAATTTTTTTTGTTTTTTAAAACGGAGAAATTTTTTCAGAAAGAGATTTTGCAAACAAAATGTATAATGTCAAACCCATTTTTCCTTTTAAATTAAAAAACTTTAATGGATGGAAAAAATTGCTTTGCAGAATTTAAATTGGAAAAAAAAATTTTGAATTTTAAAAAATTTTTTCTTAATTTTTTTTGTTTTTGGACATTTGAGACAAAAATTTTTTGGGGAGGGGCCATATGAAGTGCCGGGTGCTGTTTCATATAAAAAACAAGAAAACTCTTATAAAAGGACCTACTTAACTATAAAAGGGAAAGGTTTTGAGCAAAAGTGGGCAATAAGTTTGGGGTAAGCGAAAAAGGAAATTTTCCAAAAGGTGGAACCAAGAAATTTCAAGAAGTCTTTAAACTTTGAGGATCACAAAACAATTTTGGCAAAAAGTTTACCAAAATTCGGCGGCAGTATCGTCCCCAAACAGAGAGGGGAAACCCCCACAGCTGCCTTTAAAATTTTTCCACAAACCCCAAACAGTCAGTGGGGCCCCTACCTCCGGCCAAAGGGAAAACCCGTCCCCTTTTGGACAGAGTCCCTTTTACAAAAAAAGCAATCTTTTGGAATTTTTTGCCTTCCATGGGGGCTTTTAAGGGGGGCAAGGGAGAAACACCGGTAGCCGTTTTTGGGGGGACCAAACATGGTTTTGCCAAAGCCCCAGTGTACCCTTAAAACGTTCTACTTTCGGCGCCCATCCCCTGACGCCCGGGCCCCCCCCCACCCTTTAGAGGGGAAACAGCCGGGGCTTTAAACTGTTTTTTGGCCAGCCTTCTGTCACTGTGAGTACAGACTCCAAGGACAGAACAATTTAAAACCTTTTTCGGGAAATTCCGTCGGTTAGGCCCCCCAAAATTAGGTTCCACACAGTCCCCCCTTTTGCCTTTCCGTTTTATTTTTGCTCGTCCCCTTCTTTTTTAGCCCCACCTGACCCCCCAACCCTTTCCCCTACCCCTTTCCCCTCCCCTTCATCCGTCCTGGTTGTCGGTATTGTGGGTTATCTGTCTGTCTGTCGGGGAAAATTTGTCCGTGTAAGCGGTCTTTTCCCCCTGCGGGCCCGCACCTTGACCCAGCCCTGTGGTTTCCATTTAAATCTTCAATATGTCATTTAGGGGAAAAACCTCACCCACCCAAACCCAAACCCACCTCTTCCCCCTTTCCCCCTCTTTTCGTCCCTGTCTCTCCTCTTTTCTGTGTCCCCCATCCCTCTCTCTCCCCCCCTCTCTCCCCCCTCTCTCTCTCTTTCTCTCTCTATCTCTCCCCTTTTTTGTTTTCCCAAAGGGGCCTACCGCTCTTTAAAGTTCGTTTTAACCCCCCCCCCTTTTTTCCCTTACATTCCTTGACTCGGCCTTTTTGTTCCTTTTTTTAAAAACGTTTGGGGTTGATTTTCTGATTTTGGGTGTTCCATTTCTTAATTTTTTGGTTTGGGGAACCCCTTTGCGTTTTTTTTTGGGGGTTAAATTTTGGATGAACCCTTTTTTTAGCTTTTTTTTTCAAAATTTGGTGAAAAGGGAAAAGCGAAAATTTTTTTTTATGTGGAAGAGGGCCCCGGTTAAAAACCGTGTTTTTAAAGCGAGTGTGTTTACTCATAGTTTTTTTTTAAAATTTTCATTTGTTTCATGGCAACATTTTTTTTTTTGGGGCTTTTTAATGATTTTGCTCCTAGTAAAAAAAAAAGTTAAGTGAAGGGGGGGGGCCCCCCAAAACGTGGCCCCGTGTGACCTTAGTGGGTTCATGGGGGACTTGCATGGAAAGGGGGGGAGAGTGTTTTGTCAGGGAAAAAAAAAAAAGGGGGAAAATGGGGAAAAAAAGGGGAGCATTACTTTTATAGACGCTTGGGGAAGGGGGAAAAAAAAGCCCCCAATAATCATTTTGGGGCATTTGGTTTTTTAATTTTTGGGTTTTTTTTTGGGGTGGTTTTTTTTTTTTTAAAATTTCTTTTTTTGTGTTTTTTTCTTTTTTTTTTTTTTTGTTTTGTTTTTTTTTTTTTTTTTTCGAGTTGAAAACCATTTTTCAAAAAACACTTCAATAACCCGGGGAAAAAGCCCCGTGATGAGGGGGGATCGTAATAGAAATTTTTTTTTAATTTAGGTTTTGTTAGACTGTTGTGCTTTTTTTTTTCTTTCCCTTTTAGTTTTTTTTGTTTTCAGAGAAAAAAAAATTCTTAACAGTTGCAAGCCCCCCCCCGTAAAAAAAGTCGGGGAATCTATGCAAAAATTGATGCATTGAGTTCTTTGTAGGTCTGTCTTGGGAAAAATATATTGGCCCCTTTCCCCTCTTTGATGCAGACTGTGTAAGTGTATTTTTTTAAATGTAAATTATGATGATGTTGTGTTATCCATTGATCCATGCCATGTGATATTATATCGTTCATTTGAATCCAGTCTGGTGATTGTAAAGTGCCTGGAAAAATGGAATTGGGGATGAAATGGTTGGGGAAGATTTGGTTTGTTGGTTGTAACCATCCTATGGCAACATTGCATGTGTGGCTGTCTTGGGAGTTGCACGTGCCGGCATCTCCATCAGCACAGTGTTGGTTGCTGACACACAGTTCCCCCAAAAGGGCAGGCTTGTATGCGAGGATTTTGGGAAAAATCACTACTTTTAAAGGACGGAAAAGTAAGATGCCCAGATGTTAAGAAAAAAAAAAGTTTGCTCAAATCTGTTCAGCCATTGTGTGTAAAGGGTTTTTTGGGGGTTTTTTTTGGCTTTGCTCTTTAGGATCTCTAAATTTTACGCCAGGAGCACAGACACAACCGCCGTGTCTCTGATGAGTTCCGGTTGCCTAGGAGCAGGCAAACAAATAGATTGTTTTTTAAGGGGATTTCGATAGTTTCCTCATGCGCTAGTGAAGAGTTTTCAATCTGTTTAAAATATTTTCTTATTTTCATGTTCCCCTTCTCTTATTTGAACGAGTAACCAAAAAAACTTCAGATTCCCAAAAATCCCTTTTTGCGCATTTCACCCCTGTCTGAAATTCTGACGTATTTAGCAATTTCGTTATATGTATTTAGGCACAAAGGCATGTATGGGGAGTATTTAGTGGGTACAGAAAAAAAACAATATGCCGTGAGAAACAAAAAGTGTTGTGGGTCGAAAGCGCAGTATTTACTGTCAGAAAACTCCAAAGTTTAGGATTTCAAAGCTATGTTTATGGTAACAAAATCAAAGGCGATGATACAAAAAACATTCATTTTCGAAAGTTCTTTTACGATTGCCGTAGATAAAAATTTTTAAGTTTGGTCATAGTTCGGCTATCTTCCAATATGATCAGTGTGCTCCATGATGCTTAGGGGGGAGGGGAGGGGGGGTTTGACCCCTCCCTTTCCCTCCCCCCTAAGCTATCATGGAGCAACTGATCGATTATTGTGAAGTAGCCGAACTATGAACCAATTAACAATTTATGCTACGGGCATAATCTGTTTTTAAAAACTTTTCGGAAAAGAATGCTTTTTATCATGTTTCCTTTGAGTTTTGTTTCATAAACAGTATGCTTTGTAAATTTTAATCCTTTTTGGGGTTTTCTGCTAATACTGCGCTTTTACCCCCCATACATTTTTGTTTCTTCCGGCATTTTGTATGTTTCTGTTACCCACTTCATGACTCCCTCAGTGCCTTTGTGCCTGAACATATAACGAAATTTGCTAAATACGTTTAGGGAAATTTCAGACAGAGTAGAAAAAGCGCAGAAGGGTGTTTTTTTGGCAATTGGGAAATTTTTTTGGTTACTCGTTCAAGATGAAAGGGAAAGGGAACCATGAAATTAAAAAATATATTACAGATATGAAAAAATCTTCACTAGCTGCATGGGAAACTTACGTTTCCCCTTAGAAAGCAGATCTATTTGTATTGTGCTCTAGGAACTCGGGGGAAATCATCAGGGGGGCACGGTGTTTGTCTGTGCTCCTGGCGTCAAATAGAGATCTCTATAGAGAGCAAAGCCAAAAAAAACCCCACAAAACCTTACACACAAATGGCTGAACAGATTTGAGCAAATCTTTTTTTTTTCTTAATCATCTGGGCATCTTAGCTTTTCGTGCCTTTGAAAAGTAGGTGATTTTCTCAGAACTCCTCGCATACAAGCCTGCTTGTGTGGACCTGTGTGTCAGCAACCAACACTGGTGCTGATGGAGATGCCGGCATCGTGGTCAGACTCCCAATGATCAGGCCACACCATGCAATGTTGCCATAGGGATGGTTACAAACAAACAAACCAAATCTTCCAACCCATTTCATCTCCCATTTTCCATTTATCCAGGCACTTTACAATCACTCAGGACTGGATTCAAAATGAACGATATGAATATCACAGTGGCATGGATCAATGGATAACACAACATCATTATATGACATTTCAGTCAATACACTTTACACAGTCTGCATCAAAGAGGAGAAAGGCACCAATATATTCCACAAGACAGACCTACAAAGAACATCAATGCATCATTGTTGCATAGATTCCCCGACTCTGTTACGGGGTGTGGGCTTGCAACTGTTAATGCATTCTTCTTTCTCTGAAAACAAAAAAAATCTAGAAGGGGGAAAGAAAAAAAAAAGCACAACAGTCTAACAAAACCTAAATTATAATAAATTTCTATTATCGTATCCCAGTCGATCACGGGGCTCTTTCAGGATTATTGAAGTGTTATAGGAAAAATGGTCACATACTCGAAAAAAACAAAAACAAAACAAAACAAAAACAAACAACAAAGAAAAAAACACACAAAGAAATAAACAAACAAAAACCACCAAAGAAAAAACCCAAGAAATAAACAACCAAATGCAATAATGATATGGTAGCTTTTTTCCCCCTTCAAGCGTCTATACTGTAATGCTCTTTTTTGCCCCATTCTTCTTTTTTTTCACCACTGACACACACTCTCCCTCTTACCATGCAAGTCTCTATGATCCACTAAGGTAGATCACACTGTGCCACGTTGAGAGTGCCAGCCATTCAGCTTAACTACTTTTACTAGGAGCAAAATCATTAAGAAAGCAGAATAATTAAAAATGTTGCCATGAAACAAATGCATTTTAAAAAGCACTATGAGTAAACACACTCTGCTGAATGCACGGTTAACGTCCATCTTCCACAGTAAGAAATAATTTTCGCTGCCTTGTCACCAAATCAGAAAAAAAAGCTAGCATGTCATACATTGTAACCAGAAAAAAAAAACTGCATGAGTATCCAGATCAAATTCAAGAGAATGGAACACAAAGGCAGAAAATCAACAGAAGCGTTGAAGAAAGGAACAAAAAGGCAGAGTCAACGAGAATGTAAGAAAAGAGGAGGAGGTTAAAACTGAACTTTACGAGCGTGTAGGAGCGATTGGGACACAGAGAGAGGAGAGAGAGAGAGAGAGAGAGAGAGAGAGAGAGAGGAGAGAGAGAGAGAGGGAGGGAGAGAGAGGGATGGAGACACAGAGAGAGGGAGAGACAGGGACAGAGAGAGGAGAGGGAGAGAGGTGGTTGGATGGATGGGTGAGGTGGGCCTCTAAATGACATATTGATGATAAGGTGGAAACCACAGGGCTGGGTCAAGGGTGCGGGCCAGCAGGGAAATGACAGCTTACACTGACACTTCACAGACAGACAGACAGATAACGACAGATACAGACAGACCAGGAGCGGATGAAGGAGGAGGAAGGGTGGGTAGGATGGGGAGTCAGGTGGGGCTAGAAATGATGGGGACGAGCAACATAAAACGGAATGGCACTGAGGACTGTGTGGAAGCCTCAATTGTGGGCGACATAACCGGACGTGAATCCAGAAATAGTGTAGTTGTTCTGTCCTTGAGAGTCTGTACTCACAGTGACAGAAGGCTGGCACACAGTAATGCCAGGCTGTCCCATGCTAAAGGAGGCCTGTGGCGTCAGGGTGATGGGCGCCGAAAGAGCAGAACTGTATGTAGGGTACACTGAGGCATGGCACACCATGTTTGGTACCCCCAAAACTGCTACCGGTGCTGCTGCTGCCGCCTGTATAGCCCCCATGGGAAGGCAAGATTCCTAATGATTGCTGCGTTGTCATGGGACTCTGTCCAGAGAGACTGGTTCCTGCAGGAGGTAGTGGCACTGACTGCTGTGGTGTGGAAGATGTAGAAGGCAGCTGTGGAGGTTCCTCTCTGTTTGGGGACGATTCTGCCGCCGAAGGTGGTGACTTCTGCCGATGATGTGATGCATCAGATGTGCAGACTTCTTGCATTTCTTGGTTCTCACCATTGCAAATTCCTCTTCGCTTATCCTACTTATTGTCCCACATTTGCTCAAAACCTTCCCATGATAGGTTAGTAGGTGCCTTTTATAAGAGTTTCTTGTTTTATACTTGATACAGCACTCGGCACATTCATATGGCGTCTCCCCAGTATGTTGTCTCAAATGCTCCTGCAATCAGATATAAGAAATATTGTTTTATTCACAATTTTTTTTCAACTTATTCTGCTATGCAAGTTTCACATCCAGTAAAGTTGTTAATTAATGGCATATGGGATGACATTATACAGTTGTTTGCAAAATCTCTTTCTGAAAAAATGTTCTCCGATTAAAACAAACAAAAATGTTTGCATTAAAACACACTGTACTTTGTTCAAGTTGGCCGCTCAAAAGCAATCTGTGGGGTAATCAGTATACTGAAATCTGTATCACTACTTTAACGGAACCACCACTCCACAATACACATTTTTACACCTAACACCGTCACTTAGTAACTTTGTCATAATCACATTAATTAAATTAATTACAGTACCAGTTTTACCATGCCTTATGTATTAACCTTTTAATACCAATCTGCCACTACCGGTTAACTTCCCATCTGTCTGTACCAGGTGATCCTACATTTATCAGTTCACACACAGACGATTCTGAGGATGAAGACCCAGCGTTTGGTGGAATCTGTCACAACAAACGTGGCTGTCATTTGCAAAGTGCTTGGACTGGAGCTCGTCTTGAGTGTGACAGAGTGGCAGCCATCGTGCATTTACCATGCCTGTGGTCAATTCCACTGAACCAGTAACAATGTCGCAGAAAGCAGAGAAGATAGTTCGTCTATGTATGCAATCTTTTCAAACTTCAACAGCAGCATGCGATATACCCAGGACCTGGCATCAACGTTAAGGATAAATTCTACTCTTTGGGGCGCAAGTGAGTGACCACATTTGTCAGTTATAAATATCCACAATGTATAAAGAGGAATTGGGGGATGGACAGTAACGCTATGGATGGATTCCAGACTTTGAAAACTAATGGGGACCACAGTGGTCAGTTATAAATATCAACAATGTATAAAGAGGAATTGGGGATGGACAGTAACGCTATGGATGAATTTCAGACTTTGAAAACTAATGGATGACCACAGTGGTCAGTTATAAATATCAACAATGTATAAAGAGGAATTGGGGGATGGACAGTAACGCTATGGGTGGATTCCAGACTCTGAAAACTAATGGGTGACCGCAGTGGTCAGTTATAAATATCAACAATGTATAAAGAGGAATTGGGGGATGGACAGTAACGCTATGGATGGATTCCAGACTTTGGAAGTAAATGTGTGACCACAGTGGTCCGTTATAAATATCAACAATAAGTACACAGACATGCACAGCAACGCATTTTTTCATAGAATGCGATTCTGAACTTTCAAATTTTCTGGGGGTTATTTGGAAAGGAGGGGTGGGTGGGGGTGGTAACTGTCTTAAAACAGGACCCAGGTTCCAAGAGTTCGTTTGGCCATATTAAGAGATTGATGTGGTCATGACGTAAATGGCTATGTGAAGACAAGCCCACAACAACCTGCAAGTTGAAAGATCAACCGGCTTGGCTGTGTGACATCTCCATACGAGTGATACATCTGTTTGAGACCCGAGCAGTCTGCATTCATGATTATTCATGTTACAAATAAATACATTCATTATTCCCTCTTCTATCTCTTTCTAGTAACATGAACTGTAAAGGTAAGAAGTTTTTATCTTCTTTATCATTCAAATGAATAATGAACCGCGAGTGAAATTTCATTACCGATTGTAAAATCATTGTGCGAGACAGAGAGAGAGAGAGAGAGAGAGAGAGAGAGAGAGAGAGAGAGAGAGAGAGAGAAGGGGAGGTGTGTGTGTGTGTGTGTGTGTGTGTGTGTGGTGTGTGTGTGTGTGTGTGTGTGTGACTGCGCTTATACTTGTTAACCGTCACTCTTTGACATTTTGTCAGTCAACGCGGGAGGGGAAAAGGGGGGAGGGGGGGGGGGGGTAGCAGGAGAGAGCGATAGCAGAACAAAAAATTAACAAAAAGACAAACTTGAAGAGAGGAATTTCTTTTCCCCGAGACAACAGAAAAAAATTACCATGTCTGCATCTTATGATGACAGCAGTTCAGAGAGACAGGTCAATAAAACACCATATGCACAAACGGCAAGGTCAGTGCAATAATGAAATAAAAACAGAAACTTACGTCGTGATGCCCACGGTGATCAAATTTCTTGTCGCAGAACGTGCATGCGGCAAGATATTGGCCAGTGTGTTTCCTCATATGGCAATTGAGGGATGACATGCGGGTGTACTTTTTCGGACATAACTCACACACAAATGGCTTGAGCCCTGCAGACAGAAGGACATACACCTACTATCCATTCACTTGTTTCTCTGTCTACACAAGGTTGCAAACAATCTATTTCGAATCCTACACTGTCTTCTCGCAACAGATTTCTCTCGGTGAAATTTGGGCTCCTCCCTGAGGAGAGAAGAGAGAGAGAGAGAGAGAGAGAGAGAGAGAGAGAGAGAGAGAGAGAGAGAGAGAGAGAGAGAGAGAGAGTCACAATATTACAATGCTTTCTCAAGTTTCCCAGGGAAATGACATGAACTCACAAAGGACCTTAAAAAGACCCTGCACCGCAATTAAAGGGATACTATGTGTGTGTGGTGTGTGTGTGTGTGTGTGTGTGGTGTGTTTTGTGTGCGTGTGTGCGCGCGCGCATGTGTGTGTGTGTGTGTACGGGTGTGTGTGTGTGTGTACGTGTGTACGTGTGTGTGTGTGTGTGTGTGGTGTGGTGTGTGTGTGGCGTGGTGTTGTGCGTGTGTGTGGTGTGTGTGTGTGTGTGTGTGTGTGTGTGTGTGTGTGTGTGTGTGTGTGTGTGTGTGTGTGTGTGTGTGAGTGAGTGAGTGAGTGTGTGCGTGCTCGTGCGCACGTTCTGGCATGTTTGTATACGGATTACATGTGCGTGAATGACGTCAATCCCGATCAGGAATATAAACCTGTGCAACAAATTTTGTGAAAAATCAACATACCTACTAATATGTGTGCGTATATGTGCGCGCGCGCGTGTGTGATTGTGTGTGTGTGTGTGTGTGTGTGTGTGTGTGTGTGTGTGTGTGTGTGTGTGTGTGTGTGTGTGTGTGTGTGTGTGTGTGCTTGAGCGCGCACGTGCATCCGTATGTGCGTTTGTGGTGTCTAGGGCGTATGTGCCTGTACCAGCATGTATGCGTTTATGGATCTGTATGCGTTTGTGTTTGCTTGAGTGTGCGTGTGTGCGTGGATCTCTTTGCGCATAAAAGCCTAGGCGATCATTTGTGATTTTCTGTTCACCTTATCGGGCACACTCTGTTCTTACATTGGCAAGTTCAACTGCTTCTGTTACAGTCACAGAATTACAGGAACCCTTGTTTGCTAGTGCGCATACTGTGGAACAAGAGCATGATGTTTTCGCCTAGGAAATGCCACTAACGCTACACTTCACTTCTGCCGGGTAGGCCTTCTTTATTTTTTCTCCTGCCTGACATGGTGGTGAGTGTTTGCCATCAATCTTTGCATACTGTAGAAAAAAATGATACATCAACCAAACTCAGCTCCAAGCAGAAAATGCACTGAACAATGTGTAAATCTTCTGGATCTTAAGAATCCATACTCCCTTTCTTTAAGCCATTTGTCTCTAAACACTTCCTTAGCATGATTTCCTTCAAATTTGACAGGTGTGATCTTGCATGTTTCCTTGACTGAAATTTAATTCTGAAGATTTGCAAGACTATCATTTCGAGTGTGGCTTCCACTGTTCGTCTGCTACACCTAACGGTCTGATTCATGTTAATCTGTTTTGACAGGATTTGTTTGAAAAAGCTTGATCACTGTAAAGCACAGCCACAGAGCATACGCGCGCTCGCACTTGTGTGTGTGTGTGTGTGTGTGTGTGTGTGTGTGTGTGTGTGTGTGTGTGTGTGTGTGTGTGTCTGCGTGCGTGCGTGCGTGCGTGCGTGCGTGTGTGTGTGTGTGTGTGTGTGTGTGTGTGTGTGTGTGTGTGTGTGTGTGTGTGTGATTCTACGAGAGGTCATGGAGACTGAAAATAGTTTGTGACATCCTGAGGCCAAAGCCAGGGGAAAAAACTGTAAACTGCCTTAATGTAAAGCTCTGAGAGGACCGTGGCGCTTTGTTTAGAAGAGACTTTTGTCTGGCACTTTTTGGGGACAAACTTTGTTGAGAAACGTGCGTGTTTGCTTTTTTGTTCCTTTGTTTTTGTTTTGTGCTTTTGAGTCCATGAAGACCTTGTTCATTGAATAAGAACACCAGTTCACCAAAAATTGTCTTTGATGATTAAGTCTACGCACGAATTATGTTTTAATGATGTGTTAATGAATTTCAGGAAATGAAAAACAAACAAACAAACAAACAAAAACAACCCCACCAATATCGTTTCGTATTATTTCAACCACAAAGACGTGGGCCAAGCACCAACTTTCCTGAAAGCTGCGTTGCAAAGCGATTGAAATTTTCTGGTTCTAACATGACCTCATGCCGGAATACAAGGAAGTAAAACCATTCTTGTCAGTGCAGACGTATATGCACCCGCCCTGTTTCTTCCCTCTTAACCCAGCTTCACCCTGGGGATATTTGCTTACTGTTTTCAAACTTTCTTTTCCGAGATTTAAGAGGTATTTTTCATATCATCATACCTGAGTAAGACTTTTGTTACAAAGTTTAGAATATGACGACAAAATACCAACTGAGCTCACAAGCAAGTAAGAACTGATTGAATAACATCAAGTAGAGGCTACTATAAAGATTCAACTAACTCTCGGGGGCCGCAATAGCTCAGAGGTAGAGCGCCGGTCTCGTAATCTTGGTGCTCCTGGGGTTGCGGGTTCGAATCTCCGCCGGGTCGTTTCGGTACAGGGGGATTTTCCCTCGGAGTTAACATTGGTTCTGACTCCATTTCGCATACAGTCCTTCGGACGAGACTAAAAACCGAGTGTGGGCGCACGCATGGCATCTTGCACGCGCGTAGAGTCCCATCGCCGGCTTTCGGAGGGGAGGGCCGGTTTGGCCGTTGGTGTGGATGACGCGTTACATATGGCGTGCACCTTCCCTGAAGCTGAAGTATGGCTGCCTTAATGGCGGGATACAAAAACGGTCATACACACAAAACTCCACTCCCTCTGTTGGGTAGGTGGGATTAATCCCTGCCTGTCTGTACAGGGAGTGTCTGCAGGAGTATTAGCCTGCATACGCAGAAAGAAAGAAAGGAAAATAGCTCTCTCTATGAAGCCATCTGGATTACTCAGACTGTATCAGATTCGTGCGCAGCAAGTGAAAATGACTACGTTGATATGCATTTCAGACTGACATCAAAGTTTTCAGAAAATCTCAAAGAAAAATTTGGTGCAGACAGCAAATCTTCGAGTCGTCCTATGGGCTTTTCAACTTCGTAATCTACTCGCCCATCTGCATTTGCACTCACCTGGGGAAAAAGGGTTGATTGAATTTATCCCACCCTGCATGAACTCTCTTTCCATCTACTTTTCTCTCGGTAAACCTATCGGACCTCCAATTGAGGCGAAGAAAACATCCCTGAAATTAGGGGAGCTGCTGTTTAGTCGAAACTTGTTTTCGAATCGAATTCGAAAAAATTTCAGAGATTATTCTACGAGTTAATTGGTGCAGTCTGATGCCAATCTGACCGTCATGAGGTGTATCACGAATTTTTCAGTCCATCCATAATTACCACCATGTGATCCTACAGCATCTGCAATGTCTTGCACTTTTGCAGCGTCTTGCACAATGTCAGCTCTCTTTAATGTCTTCAACCTGTTTGACACAATGGAAATGGCTGCTCTTGCCGAGAACAAGAGATCTTACGACTTCAGTACTGTCAGTAAACATACCGAACATGCAACCAGAACTCTGAACATTTAACTACCCCTTCTTTTTTTTTTCCATAATTTTATTTTTACTCTGACAATTTTGCTTTCCCTGATGTCCAGTTATGTGAAATCCACAACGAAGTGACAGCCCTAAACAATCCACAAGTGTTTACTGGGGACAATTTCCTTTTTTATGACTTTTGCCAAGCGCATGCTACACAAGCGGCGTCCTGCTATCATGTCCTCTCAAAGACTACCGCTCACATCACAAAGGCAGCGGGAAAAAGCCCTAGATTCCAACTTTTGGTATGGGATTCGTTCTCTTCATAGCCGAGTGCATCATTCTCTATGGCACCTTTCACAAGAATTATGACTTGCGTAGTGTATGTAAGAGGCCTACTATCAGAGTGTGTAAACCTCATGCTACCATTGATGGTGATCACCCATACTCATCCCTCCATTGCCAGACTGTTGGTTAAGTCATGAATCTAAAGTCATGTTATTTAGAACCGAATCCACGAAAGAGGGAAATAGACTAAGTGCTCTTCAGATAAATATCACAGTTCAAGTCACATATGTATATAAACCTCTGGTTAAAGTGCCTTGTAGTTTGTGGTATTCAGGACAAATATGCACCATCAAGCCTCTCAAATTTCCAATATGGAATTATCATAAGTAACAAAATACAATAATGAAGTTAAAACAAAAACATTAAAGAAAGTAAGAAATAGATTATTAAGCTTCCAGGTAGAAAGTGTATTTTCTTTCAAACATGACAATCATAAACATGACAATCATGATAAGTAACATACAAAAGAGGCACAAAGTGTGCCATTTCTGTGCTGTACGTATGTGCATGAAACTCGAAAATTAAATTCAAAGTGCGTTTTCAGAGAAAGTCAACTTGTAATTTTCCCTAAAACCTTTATTCCGCACCAACATAAAAACACTAATCCTACACTATCGTCCTGATATACTATAAAATGCTAAGGCTCTAAGTAGCACAAACGATACTTACCAGCGTGGGAAGTGTAATGATTATACAAAGATGTCCAGGCGGTGAAAACCTTGTCATTGTTACAAATTTCGCATACCAGCCTGAAATCTTTTTTTTTTCTCTCTGACTTGAGCTTTTCCCTGTACAGCAATGCAAGCTGCTGGAAAAAAAAAAACATTTCGTGATTCATCATTCAGAATGAGCAGATTTCTCACATTTTGTTACAGTCATACAAACCCCATCGACCCCTACTATGGACTAATTGTGATGGATTAGAACTCTTGAATTCTGTGGGTCTTGTACATGGATGATATTTATTACTTATAATCGCGTATTTATCTGCAGTTGATTTTTTCATGACGGCATTTTATATTATGTGTTGACGGCAATGTGTGGGACTCGTGTATCAGTCTCAGTGAGGTTGGCTAGGTGAAACTGAACTTCGGAAACACGCAATTAGTTATGGTTTGGGCTGGCACTCAGCGATTGACTGACAGACAACACAGTGTAGGGAGTGGAACTATCAGTTCATCAACGGAGTGTCAATGAACCTGTCTGTGACCACAACAGGATACTTCAGTGATGATAATTTTGTGGTGCGAAGTCTGTTGCCGAGTTTGTAAACCATAACATTCCCTCTTCCTGCAATTCTGCACAATTTCTTTTCACAATTCATTTTAAAATATGGGTATAACTTTTTTGATCAAGCATTTGATCTTTTTTCTCTTTTCTTCCTTTCTCCAACACACTGATTAAATCATTCTCACCCTTTGTACATGCAGACCCACAGCTTGACAGGAAGTCACCTTCTTACTTCCTGACTGAAGAGCTTCTAGTTCTACTAATAGGGATAGTGTGGATTTTGTACCCAACAACAAAATTATGAGATAAGCGACAATGTATTTTCATTATTTTTGTTCATGGGGTGAGCCACAGCATATTTTCAGTGTATTTGTTTTCAATCATACTATACCAAATAAATCAAAGGAAAAGATATCTTGCCAAATTTTGCCGATCTGCTAGATACCCACACAATCTTGCCGATCGAGAGACGACCAAAGCATTGTATTATTTTCTTTTTTTTCCGGATTTCTAATTTACTGGGGAAAAAATACACCCCTGCATCAAGCCCAGTGAGAATTTGTGGCTGGAACTCTCGTGTGTTTTCTTTCACTTCAAGAGTGTTGGTGGCTTGTCTGGAACATTTTCTCTAGCACTGCCAAGACAATTTTGTATCTCAGGTGTATGCTGATTTTGATGAAAAAATTGCACCACAAGAATGTAACCGTCAACCCGGGCCCGAAGAGTCCTGGACCAGCTGATTCCAAGTAGAGCTGTTCAGTAACAGTCACAAACAGCTGCTGATTTCAAGTAGAAGTATTCAGTAACGGTCACAAACATCTGCAGCAATCCACAACTGAACATACATGTTTAAATAAATCTACTTTATGTACAAAATTCTTATAGAATCACAAATGAATTGGCATAGTTTTCATATTTAAAGTATTAGTTTGTTTAAAACTTTAGAAATTAAATCTGGGCAAAAACAAAGAAACTTTACACAGGTAGGCGGTCCCTTTGAAATGTTAAGAAACTGAAAAACAAAAATAATCATGTGTTTCACAGGCCTCAGTATTCACAGTATTTAATCATTGTATATGTTTCGTGATCAAATAAAATACATTGTACAATTTTGTGTTTTTTCAAATTAATCATTGTTTAACGTAGTTTTCTTTCCGAAAGTATTCAAATTTCTTGTACTTTATTCATTCTTTTACCTTGTACTTTGCTATTGTAAAGATTCGCGAACTTAACTTGTTTCTTGATCTGTTTCACGTGATTGGAAAAGTATCATGATGCCAACATTTCTGCAAGTCTATGGAAAGGGATGAGAAGTGGAAGGAAAGAGGAGCTAGGGGGAGGGCAAAACAGAAAGCTTACTTTCATTTCCTCTGGATTCTCTTCCACCTTCTTCCGCCTCACATTTAAGCCTTTCGTCTTCACCTCCTTCTTGCAAGCTGAATCTGAAAGCATTACAAGGGAAAATGGATTATCAACTAATGATGATATTAAACCGACAAAAACACTTCAAAGAAAATCAAACAACAGCTTAAGAGAGTATTAAACAGACAGGAAATGAAGATACACCAACATCATTAAATCAAAAGAGAAAGCATCAACCGAAATTGGTCCGAAACTGAAACTGAACTGGGAAAAAGTAATAGAAGTATTCAACTGAAAACATTTCAATGAAGTAGCAATGATCAATTGACACTGATACTTAAGTGAAGGCAGTTCACTTGAAAAGCCATTACCATCTCACTATAAGCATCGACAGTAAACTGAAAGCAGTTCAATGAAATTGGAACAATAAACGAAACGCAGTATGTCCACCTCCTGTGTCGCTGTCTTTTATCACGATTTATCCTTAAATTTACATACACCTCTATTCTGAAACCAATGTTAAAATTGGACATAACCAAAGTTTCATTTACAATATTATCCTAATCAACACATAAAAGAAGCAATATTGTCATTTACATGTGCAATATCAACAAAGTTATCAAATGAACCTATACAATCTTGCATTTATTGGATATGAAATAATAAGCAATGTAAACTAAACAAAAAATATACGAAAGTCCATACCTCTTAAAAAAATGTGTTGTGTGTGTGTGTGTGTGTGTGTGTGTGTGTGTGTGTGGTGTGTGTGTGTATGTGTATGTGTGTGTGTGTGTGTGTGTGTGTGTGTGTTTGTGTGTGTGTGTGTGTGTGTGTGTGTGTGTGTGTGTGTGTGTGTGTGTGTGTGTGTGTGTGTGTGTGTGTGTGTAAGGGACAGAGGAGTAGGGGTAAAGGAAAGACTCAGCAGAACCGGAAGTAACTATACACTAAAACCAATAAAAATTCAATTAAATTCAAACAAACAGTTTCACAATGTCTAGCCATGAACAGTCTGCTATCGCTAAAGAAAGGATTGAAAACTGAGCGCTTTGTGCAAATACTTGTTTTAATCTCACTACATCAATAAAAGCTAGTACTTGAGTAAACTGGATCTGAATATCAAGTTAACACTTAAAGTGGGAAGACAAACTGCATCTGGAATGTCATTCAGAGTAGCCAGTAAAAGGAATTCTTAATTCAGATCTCTGTAGTACAGACTAAGACTTGAAACAAAATAAAGTGTTAATCAGTAATCAATAAAGTGTTAAGCATTAATCAATCTGTTTAGTGTACATATTTACTTAACAGCTTGAATCACAAGACAGATCTTACACATACACACGCACCTTCACGGAGTTCCTGGTTAACAGTCTTTTCTTTTGCTGGCCTCTGGTGTTCTGAGGATGCTGCGTACGTATGATCTCTATGTGGAATCTTTTCCTCTTTTGTCTGAAATAATACAAAAGCCTATATTAATCAACCGTCAGAGATGTATCATGTTCAGAGAATGGTTTTAGTATAATTCAGTAGCCCAGTTCACACAATCTTGATAAACTTTCTGACGCCAAGTCCCTCACAGTGACACTCTCCTACCATCGACCTGACCGGCACAGCATCTATGCTAAACAGCATTACTTTGCAGAACAGTCTCCATCTGCAAATACTCGCCCTGATTTGACAATCTAAGATGAAGAAAGTAACCCAAAACAACAACAAACAAAATATTTTCAAGTATGAAGCATATATGTGGAGTGTAATAGAGGAGAAGCGAGAGTGAGTGGGAGAGAGAGAGAGAGCGAGAGAGAGGGGAGAGGGACAGAGAGAGAGGGGGGGGAGAGAGAGAAAGAAGAGGAAGGAGAGAGAGAGAGAGAGAGAGAGAGAGAGAGAGAGAGAGAGGAGAGAGAGAGGGGGGGAGGGAGGGAGCTGGAGAGAGAACAATGACGAGTCAAAGTTTAGTTCTCTTGCCTCTGAGTTTTGCTCGGTACTGTACCGAGCAGGTTGTGAACAGCACCCCTGCTTACAAAACGAAAGTTTTCCATCAAAGTAGCAGGTGCAGAGGGAAACGAACAATTCTGATCATGATAACCCATGTATTTTGTCTCAATTTTACCACGCCTAAAAAGTTGATTTACCTGCCCACTAGATTGGCTGTCAGTCCTGGGCCAGTTAGACCCATTAATGCGTACAGGATGTAAGATGTCTGTACTGATCTCTTCTGCTTTGTTTTCTCTAAGATATCAGTGTTGTATTTTACCAGAATCCTTCAGCATTCATCCATCTCCAACTCCCTTTCTCCAAGTCTGGTTTGCTGAGCGTCTATCATCTTTTTTGTGACTTTCAGTTTTTAATCAAAACAAATCAAACCAACCAGCCAACCCTGCTCTCACCCCCCCCCCCCCCCCAGCCCTCCAAAGCATCACCATAGCAATCTTTTGAGAATTAATTTGTAATCCATTTCTGTATTAACTCTAGTGTTTGTTTGTTTCCAAGCAGCTGACTGTCATTGTACATGTACAAAATGTTTTTGTTTTTTTTTAATATTCTGTTTCTGCACAATTCTGCATACTTCGAACATAAATGACTTGCCTTCCAATTTTCTATAAATGAGAGTACCACTCATAAAAAAGGGTCTTTATATCAATACATGACAAAATCATCAAATTTCTCTTATTTTAGTCTTTGGGCTGTAAAAAAGCCACAAGCAAGAGAGAGAGAGAGAGAGAGAGAGAGAGAGAGAGGAGAGAGAGAGGGAAAGAGGCTAAGATAAACAAAGGCCCGTTATCAATGGCTCCATTTTCACTGGTTACAGTAGCAATTTCAATGTACGTACATCCTCTATTAACAAGATTACAATCTCTCATATCAAATCGATGCATAATAAAATAGTACAGCAGTCTTTTGGGATTATCTGGGAGGCAACAGAAAACAAGAGAGAGAGAGGAGAGAGACGGAGAGAGAGAGAGAGAGAGAGGGGGGGGGAGAGGCAACTTAGAATTTAGGAGTTAGGGATAAAGATAACCAGTTTTCAGTGTACACGAATCATACACGCAAGCACCTGACCATCATGTACATAACGTCCTTTCTCTCTCTTTTGTTTTTGCACAATTCATGATTTGGCTTCCAATACCCTCACTCATAAAAATTGTGGGTGGGTCTTTATATCAAAACATGACAAAGTCAACATATTTGTCTCTTATGTTAGTCTTAAGGCTGTAAAAAGAACAAAGCCACAAGATTGAGAGAGAGAGAGAGAGAGGGAGAGGGGGGGTGACAAAGGAAGAGAGAGAGAGAGAGAGAGAGAGAGAGAGAGAGAGAGAGAGAGAGAGAGAGAGGCTCTAAACATCCTTTCAGAATGCCGTTGCATAATCAAAACTTCTGTTTTTGTACATATTCATACCTGTACACACATGACATAGCACCTATTCATGCATGTACATACTTTTGAATACATATACACACGTATACTGCTAAAAAGTTTAACCGTCTGTACGTACGCATGTGCACACGCACCCGTGGTGCTATTTCTGAACACACACCCCATCCCACCCACCTCCCCGGTGCCGTCGCAATCCAACAAGAAGCATGAAAGCAATTTAAACAGAGGAGAAAACACACACACACACACACACACACACACACACACACACACACACACACACACACACAACACTGATCAAGGAGAAAGAAGTTCACAATTCCAGCAATTTTAAATTGATGGAGAGGCGATGGAGGAAGGAGGGAGGAAATCCTACCCTTTACTAGTCCTCTTCATTCATCCTTTTTATCGGCACATAGCCGCTGTCCATAACTTATCCCCACCCTGCCCCACCACCCACCCCATCCTCCACAGACCAAAGCTGTAGGCCAGCAAAAAATTGTAAATTTTGAAAAATTTACATAGCATGGCGCAATACTTTGTCAGCGTCCATGTCTATCTCCAATCTGTTTGTTTTTCCATCTTTTAATTTTGCAATAATTTTTCCATAACTGCTCCAAGCATCCATTGTCAAAGAGTATTCTTTTGCTTCGTTTAACAGTTTATATTTTCGTGATGTCAAATCCTCGGAAATCGATATCTTTTGAATGTTGCCTTTTAAGTTCCTACGTTTTGCAAGGAGTGCGTCTTTTATTTTTCTGGACTGGAAACGAACGATCATGCGCCGGGGTCTGGCGTGCTGAGAGGAACGGGTGCCAATGCTGTAAGTACCCCTATGTTCATGTCAGTCACAGCCACTCCCACTTTAGCTGTGAAAACGTCACACAGCTGTGTCTATGCAGTCGGTCCCCGTTTCTGGCTCTCCTGGTTTTGATTCCGGAACATTATAGATTCCATCTGCAACCGTATTATTCCGACTTTTGTATGCACAACTATCAAGCACTGCAGTGCTTGCCACTCGCAGCAAGTGACTAGATGAACAACATGAAGGCTGGAGAGATAGGAGGGCCTATGGAAGACAGAAAGTTAGCATGTGACAATGAACTCTATAGTTGAGAGAGACGGACAGAAAGAGAGAGGGAGAAAGAGGGAGGGAGAGAGGGAAGAGGGGGGGAGGAGAGACAGACAGAGAGAGAGAGAGAGAAGAGAGAGAGGGGGGGGGGGGGGAGTCAAAAATAGGACTTGGAGGCATAAATGCTTAAATGAAAAATGCAACGTTTCACAGTGAGTAACAAACAAACGAACTGCACTTTCGTTGCAGCATCAGCTTTCTGTCCTGCTTCTTGTTTTGCCTTGGCTTTCTGCTGTTCTTTTAACGTATCCTCCACAGACAGCAGCCTATCGATGCCACTAGACACTGCTTCTTGCTTTGAATCGTCTTCCTGCGGTTCTCTTACCTCCATGTCATCCGCCATCGACAAAAGCAAAGCTGCGTCATGAAGCTCTGCGAGAGTCCGTTTCTTTGATGACCGGCGTGGCGCCAACTGATCCATAGCTGTTGAAAAAACATTTTGTTCTCTTAATGACCACAATTATTTTCTGGTTCATATGGAATGCGTCCTAACCGTTATACAGTTTAGATTCCATCAGTAGCATGGTACTATTAGTATTTCCAGGACTAATTAAACAGTCATAACAGAATAATCGTGCGACAAATTTTGTCACCTGGTTTTGCACAAAAGTACTGAGAAAATAACCAGTGTTAGGGGGAAAAACTACAACATCTAAACAATTTTTGTGATATGTTCATGCCACATATGAATTTTACCCTGGACCGTGAGATGACCAAATCTGCAGTGCAACTTGATGTCTTTATTGAAACAAGAAAGTTTTCAAAGCTTTATTTTGAACTCTATAGTGAAACTCAACTTCCTTACAACATCAATAAGATCTGGACAAAAACAAAAGGTTTTCATATGCTCGCGACACATACGAATTTTACCCTGTCCCAAATATGTGGCTTAATCTGCAACCCATTTTTTAAAATGTTTTTGCCTTTGTTAGAATGACAACAGTTTTCAAATGGTGAAAAACTTGTTTTATCTTATAATTATGGAATTGTCAACTGTACACGTGACTGGTTTCTTTTCAACATTCAATTTATACCTTGCGCCCGTTCATTGTGTTACTCCCACACATAAAATCAGCAGACAGTTTTGTAAAATACGCTTACTGCCGTAACACGATCACATGTGTGTCGGCTGAGAACCGTCTCATTAATTC
>JAMYXO010002705.1:0-22680 GCA_033310375.1 Conus canariensis | reverse complement strand
CCCACTGTAAAAAGTTCGATACACTCTCCTGCATTATTGGCAACGTGATGCGCCTAGCAAAACGCACCACATAAAACATTTGTCGTCTAAATTTTTATGTTTCAAAACTGCTTACTAGCCGACTAATGTTGGAGCTGTGAATGTAAGACTTGCCTACAATCGGCTCATACTTAGCCTGTCTTAATCTGATGTCTAGGACTTCACCCTCTGACCAACCAGAGCCTCTCATTTTAGCTGCTTCAGAGGCTTCATTAAACTGTGTAAGAAGTTGATCTGCCCAACCGGGTGTTAAGTCATTATAAGAAAGAATAGTCTGCTGTTTAGTTGAGACCCAGACTTCTAGATTTTCTTCGTTTATTGTTATATAGTCAATTAAAACAACTACCCTTACTTTAACTGGAGGGTTTATTGTTAGTTTACTTGGAACTTGAGAAATTGCATGCACAACGCTTGCCTGTACGTTTGTTGGATCAATAACTTCTAAAACGACCTCATTTAAAGCTTTTGACAAACGCTCTTCCTCGAGCATTGCTTCAAACAATTCATCTGAACCTTCATATATCTTATCCATGCTGAGTTTCTTTTCTAACTCAAAATATTTATTTAAATTAAAAAAAAATACTTAATCAGAATCAATATCAACGGTCTTTTTGTGCTTGGACTCATAAACTAAAGTATAAACGCCCTTTGGGGTTGTTAATGTGAGCTGTTTAGAACAGAGTTTAATGTTTCGTTTACTTTTTTTAAACATTCCTTTTTTATCTGGTCGGTGTCTGGCTGTTGAGAAAAAGTTGCCCTTGCCTTTCTTTGAAGATCAAACTTTTGTCTTTTGTAGTCCTCAAAATCAGCCTGTAGGCGACTAAATTCTTCATCCGTGATGTTCGAGTCGACAAGTGCTTTATCAATTATCAGTTTGAAGGAACTAAGTTTAGCTGTTATTAGTTGAACCATAGCTGTGTGCTTTTGGAGTTTAGCTTTTATTTTTTTGCTGACAGCACTTACAGCCAATGAACACAGGCCAAGAGTTAAAGACACACCACCTAGAGGTATAGCTACCGGTGCACCTACGCCTGTTGCTAAGAGACCTACACTTGTTCCTGCTGTTAAAGCACTAACCGCCGATGCTCCAGTATTAACATATGTAACAGCATTAAAGACAGCAGAATACCTTCGTTTGGTTTTGCTGTATTTTGAAAGGTCCTGCTCTAGTTTTTGTTGCATTTGTGTAATGTTGGTTAATCTGAAAGTTTTTATGTCTACAGCAGCAGCTATCTCTTCTTTGGGCACTTTTGGATAAGTCGTAACAGACATGCTTTTTTAAAATAAAAATAATTTAGTATTGGATATCTTTTAATCTGTTATCTTGAATATTCAGCTGCGCATCATATATTAAAAACAAATGTACATTAAGTGGTTTATCACTCTCTTTTTCTTTATCAATTTGAATGTTTATTACGTCTTTAACTGTTCTCCCACTCCCATGCAACTGATTATCCTCTGTTGACCTTAGGTCAATCCATAAACCGTATTTTGTTGTTAAATATTCATCAAGTCTAACACTGTGAAGGTGTAGATCTTTAGACACAAGGTCTACTGTTGGACTTCTAGACCTCCCGCCTCCGAACAATTTTCTTATTTCATCAAAATGATGATAAGGTTTAAGCCCGCTACCGTAGACTTGGTTAGGACTACCCTCAATTGAACATTGTACTTTAGTTATTTTAGGATTAATAAACTTTTCACTTTGTCTTTTGAATGGTTCTTCATCTTCACACAGCAATAAAATACCTTTAAGGGATCTTGCTGCGGCACTAAAACTAAAGTTCCATATTGTGTCTGCCCTGCTTTTAGGATATTTAGTATGATGAATCACTCTTTCGTAATATATTGCTAATTTTGACTGATATTGTTGCTCAATCAGCCTTGCTAAGTTAGGGTTGCTAACAATGTCAAACTCTAACGAGATGTCGAAAATGCTGTACTTGGAATCAGTGTCTGTAGATTTAATGACACGTTTGTATTCATTAAAAGTTAGTTCATATGACAATCTGTCTTTTAATGCTCCTTGAAAGTATGGCGCATGCGCTTTTAACAACTCAAAATCTAAGGGTATGGAAAATCGATTTCCATAAGCAAAACTTACAGCTTCATACTTGTTGCCGTCTTTAGCGTCTTCGGCGTCTATTCTGTGTTTTAGTGCTTCGTTATTTTCGATTCCTTGAAACGCAAGATCGGCCCTTTCATTATCGGTTAGCCATAGATCACAATAGATTAGAAATATGTCTGCATTGTGTAAAGAAAATATTTCTTGCCCCTCAAGTTTTATAGAAATTTTCTTAACGATTGCCCGTCCCAGATTCTGGACTACTGTCCTGTTTTCGTCTGTTGCTGATTCGAGTTCTATTTTGAAAGTAAGTCGTGCAGATCCTGGCACAATCACTTCATCTGCTCCTAGGTCTGGAAATTTAACAGTAAGAATTTGATCTGAATCAATAGTAGATGGATTATTTGGAACAATAATATTCTGTTTATTTCCCTTCACGCCAAAGGGCTCTTTCAGTCTTCTATGCGGGTCAAGAATCGAGCCATATGCTTGTGACATTTTTTTATAAAACAAAATAAAAAGTTAATTATTTAAAAACATGGCAGAAGAAGATTATGATGTTTTTGATCCTGGAGACGACATGAGTGAAATGACGCCTTTGACACATCCATTACAATCATTGCGGCGTGAATTAACAGAAAGTAAGGTCAAATCATTTTATCAAAGTTTAGGCCAAGAACCTCCTGATTTTATAGACCCTAATGATTTTGAAACAAAAGATGGCCATTTGATTTTTAAAAACGAGCAAGGACAACCTGTACAGCTTACATCTAAACCAGACCCATCAAAGTTTTTAGCAAAGACTACAATTAGACAAAGGCTCAGTGTGAGCGATCAAAATCGCCTTGGCATTGCTAAACCGCGAAGATTAGACAGTGAGGCAGTTGCTAAACTTCAAAACACACTACAAGAACTCCCAACAGATAACCAAATACAAAACATACCCCTTAAAGATTTAAGCCCAACAGCAGACGAAATAATAGAAACCAGTTTTTCAGAAGAAACAGTATTAAAAACTATGCACGATCCGCCGCTACCTATGAGAGAAATAACGGCCCTTGATCATGCTTTGAAAAGCATCAGAGGCGAATTAACAAACAATTTAGCAAAACTGGGTGAACTAGATGAGCATATAAAAAGAGAAAAAGAAAAACTAATTGAGGCTGATGACCACAACTTAGGCCATGATGTTAAAGAAAGAATAACACAAAGACTAAAAGATCTTGAACAAGAGAGATCAGCAAGACTAGAAGTGTTGTCTAATAACCGAGAACAATTACGAACTCAAGTGAGCAGAATAAGAGAAACTATCCAAAGAATTTTATATGAAGACACAACGTTAGCAGAACGAATAAAAACACTGTTTAGAGAGCAAGGTGTCACATTAGCAAGTGTTATAACAGCCTTAGGATTTGCAATAAGTACACTGGTGATGGCTCTTACAGGCGGTGGCGGTGGGGGAGCAGTGCCGCCAGGCCCGCCAACTCCGTCGTCAGATAAATCATGGGTAAAAAAACAACTTGATCATCTTGCAAGTTTATTAAAAAAATTAGCCAGTAAAGCAATAGACTCTTTACCTGGCATATTAGGGGGGATCGTTAGCTGGCTTTTGTCTACTGCAAGTAAAGTAGTTGGCTTTATGGCCGAGCACTTATGGGCATTAGTTGTCTTAATAGTTGGGTTACTCTTTAGTAAGATAAAGACCAAGTAATCCTAGGGCAGTTAATCCAATAACAAGTGCCGTCTTTTCATATTCATGGTCATCACGCGCGTCTTCAATGGCCTTTGAGCTTTGGGCCTTGGGGATTGGATGGGGTTTTGAGGGGACTTCTTTTTTTATTGTTTGTACTGGCTCAGAATTTATGTCGTTTTTTCCCGACCTTCTCTTCATTTCCTGCAACAAGGATTTCATTGTTGTAGTTTATTATTGTTCCTACCTGGAGCCTGAGGTCAGAAGGTAGCATGTATAAACCAGTGCCGACAGCAAAGTCTACTTTCGATCTTGCAAATTGTAAAACATTTTGGTACCTTTTAATACTTGAAGGCAAATCAATTGCAGAATTAATGGCGTCCTCTAAATTTGCTAAATACTGTTTTTGGGCATCAAAGCCAGTAGAAGGATCAGTTATGTTAGATCTTGCCTGTGCTTGCGAACCTAGCAAACACCAAACGTAAGTACGAATAGAGTCGTTTATTCGTTCTATTCCCGCTCTAGTTAGGCCCTTAGAAGTATCCAAAATAAATGTTGTCCACGCTGTTTTATGCTCTTGCTCTATGGACCCGAGGTGAACAGTTGTGCCTGAAGAGAAAGATGTGTAAGGAGGATTCCAATCATAGTTATACTTTCTGTGCACGCCCCAATAATAAAGAGTGCCTAAACCATGATTAAGATCCAACTTTTGTCTAAAGTCTGTCTTTGGGTCAATATCAAATTCGTTACAGATCCTTTCAAAAGCCTTGTAATCTATTCTGTTGCTGAATGGATTAAACGTTTTGTCATTTGGTAATGGCGCTTGCAGTTCAGATAAAATACGTCTGAAGGCGTAATAAAAATGAAATCTATACACTGACCTCACCAAAGGATCAGGATGATTTAAATGATCCGCATACGACACTCCACACCCAGTTGATGCACAAAACACAGCAAAGTTTAACTGGTTCTGATAAAACTGCATCGGATGACTAAACCACACTTTCGGGATGTGGTCTTTTTTAATAGGAGGGTTAAGATAACGATCCAATGGAGTACTAACCTTTACTTGAAAGGCGTCAGACTGAGTCACAGAAATGTCAAGGGTGTCAGTTGTTATATTTTTAAGATTGTAGTGCGGCCCGACAGAATATTTTGCATTAGTATATTTGAATGCACTCATTTTTAAATTTGTTTTAAAAATGTTTGTAACAATAACAACTCAAGACAGTCCTTCGTTTTTAGAGTATGCTATTGATAATGAATGCGGAACCCGAAGGGTTGCACTCCATGAAATTTTTTACAAAGTCGTATGGTTTAATATAAGTGAATCCAAGAAGAATAATACGATTGCAAAATTTAGTGATAGTGCCATAGCTAGCCGGTTAATCATACCTGATGGTTATTACGGGTTTTGCTCGCTGAAAGAAGCAATGAGTAACTTCGACATTACTCTCAAACTTAACAATGCAAATTTGAAAGTAATGTTGACATTCAAACCTGGAAAAGAAGTAGACCAATACTTTTTTGATGTAGAGCTAGCTAAAATGTTAGGCTTTGCAACTGGCGATGAAGCCAGTCATAGATTTATAGTTACACCAGACGAAACTACTTATGAGGGAGAATATCCGCTCGATCTTGCATTACATTCATTACTCTATGTTCATTTGGACGAGCTGATCACTGATGAAAACTTAAATGATGGAAGGCCCTCAACTGTTTTAAGAGCTCTTCCATCAGGGAAAGCTGCATATTGCGATTATGAAATTATACAATTCCCTAATTTACAGTTTAAAAGATTAGCTTGTGGGAGGGTCAGATCATTTAATATAAAAATCACAGATAAAACAGGGAAAGTCGTAAAATGTGATAACCTGCACATTGTTTTAGAAATAAAATAATACGTTGTTTTAAAAAATGTCACGTGGACCAGAAGAATCAGGAGTTACATTAGCGCCTGAGAGGTGTGTAACTTTAGAATTAAAAGACCTTGCAGACGTTGAGGACTTTGAACAAAACGGTGAGATAGGCACTTTGTATGGTTTTGAGTACACTAAAGATGGTTATTATAAGCGCAAAGAGGTTGACGACAACAAAAGGTTTCCTAAACTAGAACAACTACGCAATCTAGAAGCAAATAATACAGGTCAGTATGAATATAAAATAGTTCGAAAAACTGACAACAAATGGCACTTAGAACCATATTTAGAATGGGACATAAAATTTGAATTCGTAAGCCCATTTACATTTTTCGACCGTCAAAAAAGTTTCAGAAAAGCATTGAACTCTGGCCCTTTACATGTAAGTCTTATGCCAGAGGACAACAGTCGAAAAGAGATCGAAATAAAGAAGTTTGGGAGCAAACAGTACATCCTCCACAGAAGAGAATCAGTTTTGAAGGAAGCTACTACAAAAGTACAGTTCTTTCCACGCACGTTATTAGGAGACACGTTCACAATGATATTTGAAATTTCTGTCTTAAAAGATGTGAGGAGGAATGGAGCTGTGGGTGTCAGTGACAACCTTATGGAAGGAATTCTTATTAGCTGGCAAAACTTAGACGTTGACAATCTTAAAGTTACTGTTGTGGTTCGTCACGATGGTGAAAATTTTAAGGTCGTAACAACAAGCAACAAAATCAATGTTAGTCTTAATAGAAACAATCTGACAAAACTGAGTTGGATTAATCTGACACATTTAGACCTTATAAGATTTTATTGTACTGATCAAATTTTGACGGATAGTATGATAACAACACTAACTGGTGTAAATTAAATTCTGTTATAAAACTATGGAGCAAACGACTTTGGTGTCAATGCCGATGTTAAACTTTATGATAAAAAACCCCTCATTGTTCATTGATTTGTGGACAGACTGGTTGTGGAAAAACAATATTTGTCCTCGACCTATTACAAACAGTTTATCGTTATAATTTTGATCATATTGTAATTTTCTGCCCAACACTTAAATGGAACAAAGCATATCACGACAGAAGGTTTATATGGACAGATGATGACATATATTTAGTTGATCCTAGCAATAAACTGAGTGAGTATTTAGAACATTTCTTTAGACAGTTTGAAGGAACTCAGACATTATTTATTATAGATGATTGTTCAGCAGAAAAGGATATAGTCAAAAAGAGAAACACTTTATCAAAACTGGCTTTCAGTGGAAGACATGCTGGGATAAGTGTGTGGATTTTATGTCAAAAATATAACTCAGTTTTAAAAGACTTTAGAGAGCAATTAAAGACAGTGGTTTTATTCCACATGAAAGATAGAGACGCATTTGATGAATGTATGAAAGAAAACGATGTTATTGAAGACGATCAAGAAAAACGAAGGATTAAGCAAAAACTGAAGTCTCAAAAGTTTTCTAAATTAGTGTTAAAAACAGATAATCCTACACATTATGTATGTTTGTAAAGTGTTTACTATTAGAGAACTATAAAATAGGCATTCTGGGTAAGCCGGCGGAGCAACAGCGAAACCGGCTTTAGCCGGTTGGAGCTGGCGGAGGTGGGTGAGCCAGAATGCCTATTTTATAGTTCTCTCACCGATGATGTCCAGATTTAAAACGCTGCATACCTCCAACCTGTGCAAGAACAAAAGGCACCTAAGAGTTCAGCCAGCTGTCTGTCTAATGAATCATTCATTGTCTGCACGAAACCAGCATCTTTCAGCTGACTATTATTAAACTTCCAAAAGCCAGGACTACGTGTCACGTGATAATTCTCTCACATTCAGTTCTGTAATCATTACTTTGTGACTTGAACTCGGAAAGTTAACAAGCTCACAGTATACACAGAACTGTAAAATTCCTACTGATAAAAAAACAAGAATCTAATCGATGGGCAACGAAAGGGTTCACGCAAGACCATGAAAAATCTTTCTCATTTTTGTGAAAAATTCTCCACATTGCAGTGAGCTATAATGTGTTAAACTTATTGTAAAATGTTGACTCCTGAAACACAGTGTGAAAGACCTGGAATAATGTCATATTCGTTATTAAGTATACATTTGAAGTCACCAACCAGAAAGAAATTTTGTGCACAGAGGTTGCGATATTATTGCTGTAAACTTAAAAAAAAAAAAAAAACTTTTTTTTTTTTTGGTGGAATTATTTGGCACGCAATAATTTCCAATTTTAGCTGTAAACACCGTTCACGACTGAATTACTGAGATTCTATGCCGAGTTCTTCCCAGGGTGGCTTGGCCCTCAAATTGTTTGCCACCAAAATTATTTCCCCCTGACTTCTGTTTGTACCCTCATTGTCTTTGTTTTTCCATATTGTTGCATCATTTGCAATTATAAGGACTTCTTGCATTTGTTTTTGTTTTTTCTTTTAAACATCTAACATCTGTTGCGTATACACGTATTTTGTCCATCAAACAACAGAACAGACTGCATGTTACATTACCGTGTCCCCTCCCCCCCTCCCCCCCCCCCCCCCCTTCTCGTCCAACCTAACAATTGTCATAATCTAAAGCCATGGTCGGTGAGTCAAGGTGACTTCACTATTCCGTATAAGGTCCGATTTCACTCCCCCTCTCCCCCCAAGCTCGTGTCGATGACTGGTGGAGCGTGACGGCCAGAATGACTGGAATTCTTTTTCAGCTGTTTCCCCCTCCATGTCATCTCTTTGGGTCTGGCTCCATCCTTGGACTGGGACCGTTGTAGAGTCTGTTTCTGCCTGGTAATGAAAGGGGGTCTGAAGTTGGAGGGGAGAACTGGGCGTCGCCTGACGTTCATTGGTCCGACCCATAGTCTGCTTCTCCTGTAGTCTGCCTGACGTTCATTGGTCCGACCCATAGTCTACTTCTCCTGTAGTCTGCCTGACGTTCATTGGTCCGTCCCATAGTCTGCTTCTCCTGTAGTCTGCCTGACGTTCACTGGTCCGACCCATAGTCTGCTTCTCCTGTAGTCTGCCTGTGACACCACAGTCCCTCTCCTCAGTCGTCCTGTCAGTCACACTCTGCTTCAGCCTGGCTTGGCAAGTCAGACCTGACAAAACTGTGAAACGTGTCCACAGGTTCCCCTTCTGTGTAGCCTGACTGCTTGCATGCTCCGCATACAATGTCTTTGTCACACATGACTGTCTCTGCCTCTATTCATGATAACACACCTTTGTGTGAACAACTCGCTTTCAGCGCATTTTCCAGGGGTACAGGCGGAATTGTTATAAAAACTACTCGTCTTGTCTATGTCCCTCAGCTTTTATCGTGGAACACGGTACACAGGCTATTTGAACAAGAGAATGTTCTATCTCAGAGTCTGTTACCGCAATCAGACTGGAAAAAAAAAACGGATGTGCATGGGGAAAAAAAGCTTGTTTAGCTCAGATATTCGCTGCAAGAGAGAGTGTGAAAACCGCGACCACTCACTGCGGTCGTCGCTTACCGAATGAAAACACCAAGTAGATGACGAGCCACAAAAACACACTTCTTACTGTTATGACTGTGTGACGAGAGTTGGGGGTGGGTAGGTGCGTTCTCTAAGTGAAGGACTCAGAATATTTTCTCTGTTAGCGTTATATCAAAATTTCACCTCCACCCTCTCTCTGACAAGTGGTTGGAAGGAGTAACTTTCCGGTACTAGTCATTGAAAGAAATTTTCATTTTTCTCGGGACTGTTAAAACTACTCAAGAGTGGATCAGGGATAATTCTCCTTAAGCTTGTGCACTTAAAAGTGCTGTGGCTCTGAGTGATAGAATTAGAGATAAGTTCAAACATTCAACGCCCGTATGAAAAACTTTACTTGTTTATACAAGCTAAAATACATACATTAATAAACTTCAAATCGGGCTGATTTTTCCCATGTTCTCTCATCATAAAGAGAGGGAAAGTTCTGGATGAGCTGAGTTGGAGTCCACTCGGAATATCAGAACTTATCTGATGTTGGAGATTAGTGTGAATCTCCAGCTGCTGGTGACTGGTCCACCTTCTCTGTAGACAGGCTGATCTCTGTAGAGAGGCTGATCTCTGTAGACAGGCTGATCTCTGTGGAGAGGCTGATCCATGTTGCTTGTTGTCCCTGCTGGGCTGATAGCATGCAGACCCGGGGTCAGGAATAGCAGCCCAGGGTCTGGTCACAAAACAGAGCCTGATGTGTTAAGTAGCTGTGAGTCCTGCTAGTTGAGTTTTTTCTCTTTTTTTGTTTTGCTGTCCCATCTTCTGTGCCACCTCAGTGGCAGTGCACCCACACCATTCATTCTGACACCCCGTCCACAGCCACAGCCTAGTCAGTCCTGCCGCAGCCCCGGCACCGGCAATCCACAGGGAACGGTCAATGTCAAGTCATCAAGAGGCAGCCCACTGGAGGAGACATTGCACTGCTGCCGAGTCACTTCGGTGGTGTTCAGTGGCGCCTGTTCTGATCTAACATACGCAGGACACCACTTGCTAAGCCCCCTACTGACGACAATAATTGCTTTGTCGCGGAGCCGGCGTGAGTGAGCTCTCCCTCCGGAGGGCGCCACCACGTCTGTCCAACGACAGCCCCCATGGACTCGCCGATACCGGTGACCCCGACAGAACCAAACCAAGGCCATAGACGTGGAGAGGACATCGAAATTGAGGTCACCATGACAGCAGGGCATGAAGGGCCACAGAATTTGAGACTTTTTGTGCTGATGGATGAGAATGAGGATGATGAAGATGTTGCTACGGATTTCCATTCCAATCTGAGACAGCATGACAGGGCTGTACTCTACGCTTCCTTTCATAATATATCCCGGCAACGACCAGGCCCGAGAGATACAGGCACCTGCAGTGTTGGTAAGGAAATTTGAACAACACTGTCAGAGACGCATCTATTAAGTGGATGAAACTCGACTGTGTGGTCCCAGTCTTCCCAAATGAGCCCGTAGCAAATTCAACTCTGGGTAGGAGCCGGTCAGGGCAGAAAAACCCACATGACTCTGATGGGAATTGAACCCACGACCTCCCAGCCGGAAGTCCGCGACACTAACCACTTTGTCATGGCGGCTGGTTGCTTTTTGAGTTCTCACACTTGTCCTCTGGCTTTCAGTAAATGTGTGAGATCTCAGCTGATAAAGGATTAGACTAGCATAAATATAGCTGCCATAATCATCAGTATCTATTTCACGCAGATTTTGAATGGATGTTAACAAGGGATAGGAGACAGTAATACAATGCTTCACAATTGAAGTCTAACAACGCCTCACTTTTTCCTGTACATTAAGTTGAAGTAACTTGGAATACACTTAGCCCAAGTACGCATGATAATTAGACTTACAGTCACCTTCTACAAAGCATTAAGATAATTAACAGTATTCATAAATCAACTTAACAGTTTTCGCCCTCTCTCTACGCATACTACTTAACAGTTTTCGCCCTCGCTCCACGCATACTACTTTTCCTGTCAGAAGGTAATATTCAGTGATTATCTTAACAGACAGTAGTGAATACTAGCAAAAACTCATATTGTTAACATAGAATGTTAATCAAGCATCGCGCATCTGAACAGCTTTTAACAGATAGTATTGAATACTGGCTAAAAATCATATTGTTAAGATAGAATTTTAATCAAACATCTTAATAGTTTTTACCAAGTTGTGGCAAACAATTACAATAGAATACTCATTCACCATCTTGATAGATGTCACCAAGTATTGGTATAAAGTTATACTGTTAAAGCATATGGCATACACACAAACAATGCCTAGTCTCACAACTTGGAAACAGTTTCAACTTATAGTTCTTCTGGGCTGATCAGTGAAACCTTGCACAGGATCTATAGTTCTTCTGGGCTGATCAGTGAAACCTTGCACAGGATCTATAGTTCTTCTGGGCTGATCAGTGAAACCTTACACAGGATCTATAGTTCTTCTGGGCTGATCAGTGAAACCTTACACAGGATCTCAGAGTTGGGGATGATCTTTCCCTTTCAGGCTTGAACCTGTTTTCTTTGTGGGTTCACTGGCGGTGATCAGCCCTACAGCCTTTGTGGGTTCACTGGCGGTGATCAGCCCTACAGCCTTTGTGGGTTCACTGGTGGTGATCAGTTCTACAGCCTTTGTGGGTTCACTGGTGGTGATCAGCCCTACAGCCTTTGTGGGTTCAATGGTGGTGATCAGTTCTACAGCCTTTGTGGGTTCACTGGCGGTGATCAGCCCTACAGCCTTTGTGGGTTCAATGGTGGTGATCAGCCCTACAGCCTTTGTGGGTTCAATGGTGGTGATCAGCCCTACAGCCTTTGTTGGTTCGCTGGTGGTGATCAGCCCTACAGCCTTTGTTGGTTCACCGGTGGTGATCAGTCCTACAGCCTTTGTTGGTTCACCGGTGGTGATCAGCCCTACAGCCTTTGTTGGTTCAATGGCGGTGATCAGCCCTACAGCCTTTGTGGGTTCACTGGTGGTGATCAGTCCTACAGCCTTTGTGGGTTCACTGGTGGTGATCAGTCTTACAGCCTTTGGTGGTTCACTGGTGGTGATCAGTCTTACAGCCTTTGTTGGTTCACTGGTGGTGATCAATCTTACAGCCTTTGTTGGTTCACTGGTGGTGATCAGTCTTACAGCCTTTGTGGGTTCACTGGTGGTGATCAGCCCTACAGCCTTTGTTGGTTCAATGGTGGTGATCAGCCCTACAGCCTTTGTTGGTTCAATGGTGGTGATCATCTTACAGCCTTTGGTGGTTCACTGGTGGTGATCAATCTTACAGCCTTTGTTGGTTCACTGGTGGTGATCAATCTTACAGCCTTTGGTGGTTCACTGTGGTGATCAATCTTACAGCCTTTGGTGGTTCACTGGTGGTGATCATCTTACAGCCTTTGTTGGTTTACTGGTGGTGATCAATCTTACAGCCTTTGGTGGTTCACTGGTGGTGATCAATCTTACAGCCTTTGGTGGTTCACTGGTGGTGATCAGCCCTACAGCCTTTGGTAGAGCAGTGAAGTGAGGAGTCTTGGTTTCCTATTTTTCAGCGCTAAGCTACACACACACACACACACACACACACACACACACACACACACACACACACACACATATATATATATATATATATATATATATATATGTAATGCTGAACAATTAAGTAGTGGGGGAAAACAAGTGTAGGTTCACAATTCTTCCGTCATTATAGTAATGACTTGGCAGAGATTTGAAATTAATTTGTAAAAAAAAAAAAAAAAAGGGGGGGGGGGGGGGGGGGGGGCTGAAGATGAAGAAAATGGGAAAATATATTATAAATACGAAAACCCTTCCCTAGCTGCATGTGGGAACCATCGCAATCCCTCACGAAGGCAGATCTATATGTATTGCCTGCTCCTAGGCCTTTCGTCCGCTGGACTGGACTCGTCAGGGAGACACGGCTGATTGTGTCTGTGCTCTTGGCGCCAAATAGAGACACGCCACAGTCCATATTTCTGTGATGTTCTCACCACCAAGGCTTCAATAGAAGAATCCAACAGCACCCCAAATCAGCCAGCAAAGGGTAGTAACTTGAAACAATATATATAATATATATATATATATGCGGTGTGCAAGTTCTTTTTCTTTTTTGCGGATGTTGCTGTGTGTGGTTTTATCAGCTTTCTTGTAATTTTTCTGGATGTTTATGTTTAGGAGTTGGGAGTATTCATTTAATTCCATTTTGTAAAAATTGCTAGTTTTATCAGCCTTTACGAATATCTTTTTATCGTTTTGGATTTGTTTTTATTTCATTTGCTAGTGATGTTTGAAAGTTATTATTTGATTTCTTGAATTCAATGTTGGCTATCAGTCCCTTCATTTTATCTTCAAAAGGTTTCATTTCATCTATTGTCGGAGGTGATCGCCATGATTTGAAGCCATATGTGTTTTTGTCTTCATTCTTTGCATTTGGGTTTAGGAAGAAGAACGCCTTCCATCTCATGTTGCGTACAAATTTCTCGGTTTGTTCTATCAGTTTTTTAGTGTAAGTTTGTGGGTTTGCAAACGGTATGTTTTTAGTAGATTGCCTAAAATTGATTTCCTCCATTTTTTATTTTGTCGGACCACAGTGCTCAACGTGAGGAGCAATTATCACGAACAATATAAAAATGTCCTTAAAAAATCTGAAAGGGCTCAACCTTCAAGGGAGCAACATCTGTTAAAAATATTTTTAAAATGAAGTGTTAAAATCGACAAGCTTGTTTCGAGCCTCTTGCTCTCGTCAGGATATTCTTTTGGGGCACGCTATCTGTCTTTTATAGCGTGCGGGACCTGATTCCGTTTCTGCACGTGTGAGTCGCTGCACGTGTGGTCTGTGGTTCTTGTTGGGGTCTGTTCAGGTGGAGTGCGCTAACAAAGATTTCCATTTGTGCCTGCAATTGTAGAAATAGAAAACAATTGTAGAAATAGTAAACAATTGCAGGCACACATGGAAATCTTTGTTAGCGCACTTTCTTTGCTTGCAATAAAAACGTATAAATGTCTATCAAATTTGTGTGTGTGTGTGTGTGTGTGTGTGTGTGTGTGTGTGTGTGTGTGTGTGTGTGTGTGTGTGTGTGTGTGTGTGTGTTCTTAGCCTGCACTTGTTTTCTCCCACTTCGTATTTGTTCAATACACACGGTGGCAGCAGAACCGCAATGGTTGCCCATTCTCCTCTGAGTATCACAAGAATCAGGGATGAAACCAGATAGGACAACCCACTTCTCCATTTCACTTCAACCCACAGAGTGATGGAACCCAGCAGAAGACTGCGCCTATACTTCTAAATGTTTTGTTTAAATGCATGAAATAGATTTTTCTTAGCTTTACAATTCAATGACTGCAAAACTGATTTAGAATCAGCATAAGGAAGAATATTAAAGAAGGACGAGTATATTATATGAAGTCAAGACCATAAGAATAGCATATATAGCTTTTTAAAGCA
The DNA here is from genome assembly GCA_033310375.1 of Conus canariensis. NCBI lineage: Eukaryota > Metazoa > Mollusca > Gastropoda > Neogastropoda > Conidae > Conus > Conus canariensis. Next base: position 8,026 of record JAMYXO010002705.1, on the reverse strand, counting down.
AGCACACACTCACACACACACACACACACACACACACACACACACACACACGCGCGCGCGCGCGCGCGCGCGCACGCATGCACGTACACACACACACACACACACACACACACACACACACACACACACACACACACACACACACACTGAGTTCGAAACGCAGAGGTGGGTGAAAAGAACAAACAGATTTCTACTTCAAAGAGGAGCCCCCAGAGACGACCACGAAGACCCAGTCCTGGAACCTGGTGCCAGACAATCCAAGGCGTCAGCATCATCTTGTGCTGAAGAAAATTTGAAGTAGCTTGTCCGAGAACTGTGGTGTGGTGTGCAAGTCTCTCTCTCTCTCTCTCTCTCTCTCTCTCTCTCTCTCTCTTCTCTCTCTCTGTATGTGTGTGTGTGTGTGTGTGTGTGTGTGTGTGTGTGTGTGTGTGTGTGTGTGTGTTTGGAAACCTGGCCAGGTAAGAAGCCTTTTCAGTATAAAATTCGGGATTGGGAAGTGTTGATCTCTTGTGTTTTTATTATATTCATTTTTGTGTATTTGTATTTTTCATACGTCATTATAAGTAGAGTAGAAACTATTTCTTGTTCTCAGTCGTCTTAGGGAAGAAGCGAATGCGTGCCATCCCATTCCCAGAGACAGGTGAATGGTTAGTGGGTGCATAAATGCGCATATGCGTGTATGAGTGCAGAGATAACCTTAGTGTGCTAAGCCTGACTAATACATCAACTTATTTCATTTAAGCAATACCATCACAAATTCTCCTGTCCTGGACAAACTGGCGAGCCTGCCAGGACTGCATGGCCCAAATTAGTCTCAGGAGGGAAACAAAGAGAGTGCTAGAGTAGTACTAGGGCGAAGCGTCCTCTAAAGGCAATTGTGAACAGTTCTTTCGAATTATTTCCTTTAGTTCCTTGAGTGTTGAGTATTGACTTGTGTGTGGGGTGGTTGTATTAATCAAAGGTCGTTCAGAGGTTCGAAGAACAAGGTTATAGTCCTAACTCTCACAGAAGCTGTGGTTTAAGATTAAGGCTCATTTGTATTAGGGACACTACCACTGTTGGTGCACTTATAGCATTAAACAGATAGACTATTCACAGACTTTTCCAGGTCTACAGGCGTAACTGTTTTAGTGGCGCTAAAACGAGAAAAATGGCTGAAGAAAGTTTTACCCCCAGAGAGAAACCAGTAAGTTGAGGGAAAGAAATGGATATACAAGAGATGAACTCTGTAAGTTCATTGAAACATAGCAACAGACTGAAAGAGATGAAAGGGTCGAGAGAAGGAAGTTTGAAAAGGAACGTCTGAAGACAGAAACTGCTGCGTCGAGGCTAAAGCATATGCACAGTGTATAGCTGCTGGGGCAAGAGCAGAAGCGGAATCTGAGATTTTAGCCAAACAAATTGAGTTGGAAAAAATGAAATCCGAAAATCGTAGTGAAATGGACACTAGTTCTGAGTTAGTGGGCCGCAGACTAAATTTCACACCTAGGCCGAAACTCCCACTTTTTTTTATTTATTTTTTTTAGAGAAGAGTCGATCGATGCCTGTATTAGTGGTTTTGAATCGTTTGCCAATCACGAAGGCTGGCCCAAAATGACAGGGCAATCAGCTGTCTTCCTTGTTGACAGGCCATGCGTTACACACCGATTTTACCTTACCTAAAGCTGAACAAAGGGATTTTCACAAGGTCAAACAAGCTGTACGTAGGGCCTGTGGAAGGATTCAGACGAAAGTTTCGCAAGGCGAAAATCAAACAGGGTGAGAAGTACACTCAGTTCTGAGTGAGACTGTACCACTACTTTAATTAACAAGTGGGTAGAACTTAGTGGAGTGGACTGTGATTTCCAAGGTCTCAGGACACCGGTGATGAAACAACAGATACTTGATGGTTGTGGGCCAGGCCTCACAATCCACATCAAGGAACAGAATGCAGCAACAGTAGCTGAAGCACTAAAAGCAGCAGAGAACTACCTGGAAACGGAGACGTGACTTGCCACAACAAGAAGAGGGCTCAGAGGCATATCCAGAAGATAGTAGGCTAGGTCATTCTTCACACAATGGGTCGGAGATACACGCCTACAGGCCCATGGTGTCATGTGAGCTAACAAAGAGCAACAGCCACGCGAACAAAGCTATGGACAAGCAAACCTGCTTATTGTGCAGCAACACAGGACACTTGGCTAGTAGTAGGGGGGCCAACGTAACAAATTGGGATTCCCGTTGGTTTTGCATGTTAATTTTTGCAACTATTATGAATGTGTTCTTAGTATTGCCAGAAAGTGGAAAAATGTCGCCATTTTTTCTGTGGACCTTCAGTTACCTTGACACAGCGTCAAAGTTGAAAGGTCATTTTTGACCCAACGTACTGTATTGATCACGCTTTGTTTCAGAGTCCGGAATGCCAGAATGTTAAAGAATGTTACATTGTTTTCTAAAGTGTTTCTGACAAATATTCAATCTGAACTAACAGTGTCTTTATTACAGAATGTCTGTTTATGATCATACAACTAACTTCTTGTTGAACTTTGCAGCCACGACCCATCCAAACCAGCATGTAATACTGAGATCTCACTTTCTCCTCTTCAGGAAGATGCAATGATGATCCACATCAGCTAACTTTTGCATGATAGTTAAGGCCTTAGAAATAAGAAATGCCCATGACTACAGTCCAGGCCCTCTATGATCTCTATGTAGAAGAATTCCTCCTAAATCATCCTTATCTGAAGGGGCCATGTGTAGAGGCAGCACAGCAGCTTGACCAAAGTTGTGTTCAATACCTGCAATAAGAGACGTTGAAAGAGCAGCAAAATATGCTATCCTTGATTCCCAAAGGGTACTGAAAATGATGGCCGAGTTTGATAAGAAGAAGGGATCACAAAGTTTACTCTTCAAGTTTGTGCGGACCTACATGAGGATGGTATTACTCATATATACATTCATCCATGCCACCCGTGATGGTCTTTGGGAACTGTACCTGTCGTCCCTTGATGCTCTGTGCAAGTACTTCTTTGCTTATGACAAGCAGAAGTATGCCAGGCTGGTTCCACTTTAACTTGAGGAGATGACAGCCATTCAGATCACAGATCCAGTCATACATCAAGAGTTCATTTATGTGAACTTTGTAGTCAACAAAAACCAGATCCCATTCTGTGCCATTGGGGTGGATCATGCTCTTGAGCACATCAACCGCATCATAAAAGTCACTGGAGGACTCTTGGGCATTACACAGAATGCCAGTGTTTGGGACAGATTCTTCCTTACAGCTACAGAGCTTAGTAGGCTTGCTGAAGAAGCACATGTGATGGCTGGCTCACCAACAACTACACGTAAGGAACATCATGACGTGTCACTGGCTGTCTGGACAAGAACAGGAAGAGAACAGTGTTCGACTCAAGATGTGTGCACATATCGTCCATGAATCCTATGAAGTACGAAGGTGAAGACCTGCCCAACATCATCACAAAGGTTGTGATGCCAGCTGAGGTGCAGAAAGATGCGTGCAACCAAGAAGACATTGGGCAGCAGAAGTATGCCAACCTTGTTGAGGAACGCATCAACACGAATGAGGTCAGTATCTGGGCCAGAATGAAGAAGGTTCAACTGAAGACATGGAAACGTGCAAGGAAGTCGGTGAAACACAAAGTGGCTGATCAGGTAGTGGAGCTCAAGGATGACAGATCACTATTTGCCCGCATGTTGATTGTTGCACGCTCACGCCCCGAGATGAAGCTCAAGGAGAGCATCACGTCCCTCCCACGAGCCTTGTTCACAGCGAGTGGTGAACTCCTACCATGCACAGACAAAAGCAAGCTGATGGCTGTACTTGATGACCTGTCAAACAAAATTAGTGTTGATCTGCAGCCAGAGGATGTCACCAATGACATTGCTCCCTTGACACCAAGGAAGGCAACTGTAATTGATGGAATGGCAATTGTCCAGGCAATGGGTAAGCCGCCTTGGGTCAAGACATGGCTCAATGGGCTGACCACTTCATAGCTACACTGGACAGCAAGTGCAGAGAATATGATGACTCAATCTAGTCTATGACGTTATGATCTTCCCACTTCATTGAAAGAGGCCACAAGGAGAGACGCCAGGGTAGTAAGCCAGCAACTGTTCATCACGTCACAGACAATACACAAATTGGCAAGGTGTCAGCAAAGCAGTTCCTATCCAGTACCGCAACCAAAGATGAACCAAAGCTCTCCACCACTTTGAGGGTAAGCCAAAGGTCTTCATAGTGACTTCGCGGCAAGAGGTCCTCACAAACTCCATGGATGTTCAACATCTCTGTAGCTTCCAAGAAGAAGCTGACACGAGACTGCTCCTGCACAGTCTGGATGCTGTTCGAAGAGGAGCAACAGAACTCTACATTCAGTCACCTGACACTGACGTTTTTGTCCTTGCAATCCACCGTTACCATCAGCTCTGCAGGAACACATACTTTGTCACTGGTGTGGGGAACAAGAAGCGAGTAATCTCACTGGGACCAATAGTGAATGCACTTGGTGATGCAAAGGCTGAAGCCTTACCAGGATTTCATGCCTTCTCTGGAGCTGACGTAACAGGTCGATGTGCAGGCAAGGGGAAGCTGACCTGTTGGCAAGCACTTAGCAGATGCTCCATGGAGGTGGTATCTGCATTTGCTGCCTTAGGGACGTCCGAGAAGCTGGACGTTGACACTGAACGAGCCATTGAGACATTTGTTTGCCAGCTCTATGAGCCTGGTAGCACTGTGGTGGATGTTGGTGATCTCAGGTGGAAGCTTTTCACCAAGAAACAACTAGAGGCTCAAAAGCTACCTCCGACACGAGGAGCCTTACATGAAGCCATTGCCCGGGCACATTACCAGGCCATGGTGTGGCGTCAGGATGACATTCCTCACCCTCAGCTACCACCAGCAACAACCGAGGGGTGGAAGGAAGAGGGGATAGGTAGTACCAGCACCAACAAGGGATCCTCCAGCACCAGCCACAGTTACTCACCTCATCAAATGTGGGTGCAAGAAGACCAGTTGCACATCACACTGTTCCTGTCGGTCGCAGGGCCTCAACTGCTCCGAGATGTGTTTGTGTGGAGCCGATGAGGAGGTGTGCAGTAATGTCAACCAGGCACTCTTAGGAGTTGAAGAGGTTGAAGAAGAAGGAGATCCTTCCATCTAACTATGAACACAAACACTAAATGAACATTGAAGTTCTATCCTACATTAGTTGACCAGAACAAGTAGATGGTGGACCGAAAGAACTAAATAAAACAGGTTTGAGCTATGAGATTATCACTGTATGTACAATTTAGAAGCCAAGAACAAAAGAAAACAAACCAAGATGCAAAGCATATAAACGTACTCCCAGTTTATCTTGAATACGCGTGAGATATTCCATAAAGAGGAAAAACCGTTTTGGGCCGTTAACGCCGTTAGTAACGGCTATTCTGGTAAACATGGGCCATCATCTGTGACCCATAATGAACATACCTTCAAGTTTTCAGAAAGATCGGCCAAATACTTTCTGAGATATTCCATAAAGAAGAAAAACCGTTATGGGTCGTTATAGCCGTTAGTAACGGTTATAATGGTAAAATAACACATCGGGCATCATCTGTGACCCATAGTGAACATACCTACAAATTTTCAGAAAGATCAGCCGAGTACTTTCTAAGATATTCCATGAAGAAGAAAAACCGTTATGGGCCGTTACAGCCGTTAGTAACGGCTATAACGGTAAAAGAAAACATTGGCATGATCCGTGACCCATAATGAACATACCACAAATTTTCAGAAAGATCGGCCAAGTACTTTCTGAGATATTCCATAAAAAATAAAAACCGTTATGGGCCGTTATAGCCGTTAGTAACGGCTATAACGGTAAAATAACACATCGGGCATGATTCGTGACCCATAATGAACATACCTACAAACTTTAAAAAAGATCGGCCCAGTTGTTTTGTCTGAAGCGAGTGGAACACATTTTGACCACGGACGGACGGACGAACAGACAGACTCCACACACACACACACCCCAACACACACACACACACACACACACACACACAGCATTTCTTCGTTCCCATTGTAAAGTACTCCTGTTCTATAAGAACTGGGAGTACAAAAAGTTTGAGGTGTTGAAAGGAGTGTTTTTTTTTTTTCTGAATTATATTACTTTTAGCAATATATTGGGTGTCTGCTTTCCATACAGAATGTATGTTGGGGTAATATAATCAAATTATTTAGCACAATTTGGGCCGTAATTTGAAATTGAGAGAAAAATATAAAGAAATCACACAAAAAATGGCGACATCATTTTTTGGTAAGTTAAATCCTTCCAGAACACAGTCCAACCAGAGGCCAAAAATTAACATTTGAAACCAACGGGAAAACACTGGCCCCCCAGCTATGGTGATTGCATATTCAAGTCATAGAAAGCTGCAGCAATAAAATTCAGGCCAAGAGCGAGACATGAAGAAACTAAAGAGAAAGGTGACAGTGTCATTTTACCTGGATTGTGCTGTGTGTTCACAGATTCAGGAGATAACATGGATGTGTACACAGGCAGAGTAGACAAAAACGTGGTTAGTGTCATTAGAGATTCTGATGCACATGTGTAATGGTTAAAGAATCCCCGGTTGAGATGGGACAATTCACAGTTAAGACACAGATGTAGGCAGATTGATGGAACAGTTAACGGCTGTAACGGTAAACCGGGCATCATCCGTGACCCATAGTGAACATACCTACAAATTTTCAGAAAGATCGGTCAAGTACTTTTTGAGATATTCTATAAAGAAGAAAAACCGTTACAGGCTGTTACAGCCGTTAGTAACGGCTATAACTGGGTAAACTAAAACATCGGGCATCATCCGTGACCCATAATGAACATACCTGCTAATTTTCACAAAGATCTGCCAAGTACTTTCTGAGATATTCCATGGAGAAGAAAAACCGTTACAGCCGTTAGTAACGGATGTAGCGGTAAACTAAAACATCGGGCATCATCCGTGATCCATAATGAAAATACTACAAATTTTCAGAAAGATCGGCCAAGTGCTTTCTGAGATATTCTATAAAGAAGAAAAACCGTTACAGCCGTTACTAACGGCTATAACGGTAAACTAAAACATCAGGCATTATTTGTGACACATAATGAACATACCCACAAATTTTCAGAAAGATCGGCCAAGTACTTTTTGAGATATTCTATAAAGAAGAAAAAACCGTTACAGGCCGTTACAGCCGTTAGTAACGGCTATAATGGGGTAAACTAAAACATCGGGTATCATCCGTGACTCATAATGAACATACCTACAAATTTTCAGAAAGATCGGCGAAGTACTTTTTGAGATATTCTATAAAGAAGAAAAATCGTTACAGTTACTAACGGCTGTAACGGCCTGTAACGCTTTTTCTTCTTTATGGAATATCTCAAAAAGTACTTGGCCGATCTTTCTGAAAATTTGTGGGTATGTTCATTATGTGTCACAAATAATGCCTGATGTTTTAGTTTTAGCCATTACTAACGGCTGTAACGGCCTGTAACGGTTTTTTTTTTTCATGGAATATCTCAGAAAGTACTTGGCCGATCTTTGTGAAAATTAGCAGGTATATTCATTATGGGTCACGGATGATGCCCGATGTTTTAGTTTACCGTTATAGCCATTACTAACGGTTGTAACAGTCCTGTAACATTTTTTTTTCTTTATGGAATATCTCAGAAAGTACTTGGCTGATCTTTGTGAACATTAGCAAGTATGTTCACTATGGATTACGGATGATGCCCGATGTTTTAGTTTACCGTTATACTGTTACTAACGGCTGTAACGGCCTGTAACGCTTTTTTCTTCTTTATAGAATATCTCAGAATGTACTTGGCAGATCTTTGTGAAAATTAGCATGTATGTTCATTATGGGTTACGGATGATGCCCGATGTTTTAGTTTACCGGTATAGTCGTTACTAACGGCTGTAACGGCCTGTAACGGTTTTTCTTCTTTATGGAATATCTCAGAAAGTACGTGGCCGATATTTCTGAAAA
>JAMYXO010002704.1:0-22682 GCA_033310375.1 Conus canariensis | reverse complement strand
GTGTATTCCTGCTTTCAGTAAACCTGGGCATCCGACATTCTCAGGAAAGCTAGACTGCTCATTTTTGGTCTCCTGGTGTTTCAGCACAATGTCTGTTTAATTGCAATTAAGTCCAGTACGATTAAAATAGTACTTGATGTAGGTGGTGAACAAAGTCTTACAGGTGGTGAATAAGTAAAACAACAAACAAACAAACAAACACACAAACTCTTTTACGTCATTAAGACTCTGATTTAACCATGCAATACCAAACACATCGTTGAAACAAGCAAACGCATAGCATTTGACAGGAGTTCTTCGTCACCCTAATGTCTGATTCATACAAAATTTCCCGAGCTTTACTCTCTAATTTGTGGTCTTCTGATTTAGCAGTATAAACCAGCATCCTATGAACTGGACAGCAGAACTGACATGTATAGGGTTTCTGTTTGTTTCGCTATCGACCAAATCACCAGGTGTTCCTATGTCTCTACATCTGAAAAGTTCTTCAAAGCAAACAGATGTAGACATATGTCTCTACATCTGAAAAGTTCTTCAAAGCAAACAGATGTAGACAATCATATTAATCCGCTGTCTGGCTTTATCCCTGCTGGTTCAGGACATTGTCACATAATATGTTGTATTTTGAATCAGATAGTTTCAAAACGTTTCAGTGAATATTGTTTGACGATGATTACCTGCTGATTATTTAATGATTTTCTTTTGAGGTTGTTTTTTGTTTTTCCTCTGTTTGACAGACATTTATAGATGAAACTCAAACATGTTGTAACAAATATAACCAAATAGCCATGTAACTGTATTGTACACGCATTTTTCCTTGGCGGCCAAGCGCTCACTTTTTGCGAAAGACAGAAAAAAATCTCGGTATTCGTCTCAGATTTCAACCGCAATGATGTAGCCGCCGCTTGGAAATTACTGAACTGGTATTATGTTCCGAAGACAGTTGCTAATTACAAGATAACATCTTCTGCCAACGATAGAATGAACACTTCAAACGCACCGTGGGAAAAAAGTAGAACCGTATCCTCGATTATTAAAGCCAGTAAATAACGAAAAAAGGAAACAGTACAGATGTACATAAAGACTCTAAGTTTGACACCGCATCCAACCCTCCTTTTCTTGTCATATAACATAATTCTGATAGAGTTACAGAGTCCACCTGTTACACCATTCTTTCCTGGAATACGCAAAGTGTCGAACGCATTTTAAAGCTCCATAGAGGCTGCATATAATGTACTGTTACATGCACACTGTTTCAGTGTGAAGACCTTTTGGGTGAACACAATTATGAGCAAATGCCTAAAAACCTTCTTAAGCTAGCTTGATGCTTTCTAGTAATGTGTATCTTTCCATTAACGCAGTAGCACGTTACTAACCGTATCAAAAAGTGTGTGTGTGTGTGTGTGTGTGTGTGTGTGTGTGTGTGTGTGTGTACGCATGCGCAGGTGTTTGTGTATATGTCTGTCTATGTGTGTGCATGTACGTGGGAGAGCACGCGTGCGCGCGCGCACATGTATGTCTGTGTGCGTGTGTGTGTGCGCGCGTGAGTGTGTGTGTATGTGTGTGTGTGTGTGTGTGTGTGTGTGTGTGTGTGTGTGTGTGTGTGTGTGTGTGTGTGTGTGTGTTCGTTCGTTCGTTCTTTAATTTAACGTCTATCCACCTAACAGTGATCTTAGACAGTATGTAAGTGTTATGTGTGTGTGCATGTGGTGTTTTTGGGTGTATGCATGCGAACGGTTGGTGTTGATTTTGGGCGTACATAGGTATGTATAATGCAATTAGGCCTAGATAAAATGAATAGTAATTATTAAAACACACACACACACACACACACACACACACACACACACACACACACACACACACACACACAACCCCCCCCGAAAAAAAAAAAAAAAAAAAAAAAAAACTCCACATGACTGAATCCAAAACTTTAAAAGAAACACTAAATAAGTAACTAACACCAGGATGGGAAAATAACATAGACGTTAAAGTAAATGTCCAGCTGGGCTCTTAATCAGTCCTTGAACACACACGTGTGTGTGTGTGTGTGTGTGTGTGTGTGTGTGTGTGTGTGTGTGTGTGTGTGTATGTGTGTGTGTGTGTGTGTGCGTGTCTGCGTGTGACTGTGTGTGTCTGTATGTGAGTGCGTGCGTGCGTGCGTGCGTGCGTGCGTGTGGTTGTGTGTGTGTGTGTGTGTGTGTGTGTGTGTGTGTGTGTGTGTGTGTGTGCGTGTGTGTGGGCGTGCGTGCGTGTGTTTGTTTATTTGTGATGAAATAATATTCAGAAGATGACATAGTTCGATCAGTAATAGTAACAACCACGACAACAACAACAATAATGATGGTAAAGATGATAAAGATGTGAACATCGAAGTGACAGTGATGAAGACGATACTATGTGGGATGAAAATAATGTTAACGAATATTATTACTGATAATGATAATAATGATGATGATGATGATCATGATAATAATCGTAACAATGATGATAAAAAAATGATTACACCATCATCATAAACAACAACCATCATCATCATAATCATAATTGTCATATTTATTGTTATCATTATTATAATTATTATTATAATTATGATTATCATCATCATCATCATTATTATTATTATTATCATCATCATTATTGCTATTAACATTATTATCATTAGTAGTAGTAGTAGTAGTAGTAGTAGTAGTAGTAGTAGTAGTAGTAGTAGTAGTAGTAGTATAACAATAACAGCTATGAGAAAGCAGTATGAAATTGAAAACGGAAAAAAAATTGAAAACGCACTGATACATACACACTCACATCTTTGAATGCTTCACATCACGCTCTTGCATCGCTTCATTGTACGCTTACTATGAACAGAATGTTTACAGGAAAACAGGGAGTCCTGAGAGATTCAAAGTTGATCTCGGTTGACATTTGTTTAGTCATTTGCTTCTGATCGTGGACAGGCCCAGTGTGAGTCTACCCCATTCTCAAGGAATCCTTGCAGTGTTGGCCTTGAAATTATTCCGATGTTTGTTTTGGTTATAATGTTTTTTGCTCTTCATTTAAGTCTGGACGTGAGCAACCAGTTTCTCCGTTTCTCACATGAGTTTTCATAGTATTGAAAGTCTGAACCTAGGAGAGGGCATCCCCAGCACACACAGGCTTAGGCAGTCACACTGTCACACTGAGCACAAATGCATACACGCACTCAGCTCAGCACTCACTCCGTGCACACGCAGTCTCTCCAAACAACCAGAAGGCGCACTACAAAAACTCTTCTTCTCCCCCTCCTCTCCGGGGAATAATTTACTAAACGATATCAACTTTTCAAATCTTTAAATCTTATGTTCCTCCACTCCAGTAGCTGGGACCAAATTTCATCTCATTATACATAGTAATTCACAACAACTTTTTTTTTTACAGGTTTCTCTCTTCACTGCAGAAACAATCCACACAATTTCCAAAGAAGAATTAAAGATGGCTAGTACCTGAATTCCGACCCAGGGGACAATCAACATTCATTGTGGGTCAACATGACAGATTCTTTAAATTCTCTCACGACTCCGGCAGTCGTCGTCCTCTTTGCAATTAGGTGCTGCCACAGCACTGTTACGCAACTGCCACAGTTGCCTGTACCATTACTGGTGCTGCCACAGCACCAGGAAAGGCTGAAACACGAATGAAGTCCGTGTAAGTAATCTATTTCAAAATCTGAATAATGATAAATTCTTTTCCCTTTTTCCCTTTTCTTAACTCTCTCTCTTTTCTCTCCCCATCTGTCTGTACCTCACCTGGTAATGGCAGAATACAGGTGAAACTCGTTCTGCAAGCTCCAAACAACCTGTCTGGTCAGTGTCCCCAAGCCATCTCCTTCCTATACCTTATTTTTCCTTCCTGCGCTCTTCCTGAGTGATTACTCAGTGATTTCTCATCTAACTCTACGCATTACCAGCCCTTGGTTACTTGACCAATGGACAACGTCCGTCCATTCAACCAATAATCACCGTACGTCTATAGCCACCAGCGACACCAATCACACTGGTCAGGCCATGCAAATTATCCTTTCTTTTACCATTTCTCTTCCCTACCTTGGGGAATGCTTAATAACAAATAAGGGCGCACGCGACGGAACGTCACATGTCGCCATGGGAGGCTACATCACATGACACACACTATAGTTGGATAGGAGTCAGGCATCACACTACAGCAGAATCCTCAATGTTAACAGGAATGCACGTCAAATGTTCCTCCACTTTCCCCAACCCTCACGTCCAACAGTGATTCCAGTGCTGCCACTGCGTACACTCCCCATCCCCACCCTTCCTCACTGCCAGTCCCATGAAAAGAACAGGGCTGAACTAGTCTGTAATGCCAGGACAGCCCCACCCCTCTCAATTCCAGACCCATTGTTACCTAGCCCCCTACCCCCTCAACATTTTGTTGGCAACGTGAACCTGTCTGTAGTTCAACCTTTCATAAAATAAATTGTCGGATATTTAAATCGAAGTTGCCAATGCAAAAAATAAAACGCTTGGCTGTGTTAACTTAAGACAATTTGTGCATCTTGCAGAGTTTTCAGTTAGCAGAGTGTCATCCCACAAACGAAATGATCATTAATTATGTAATAGTTTCTTAATGAATCGAATTGTATAGGCCACTCCATACGTAATTTATGGTTATTCACACAAAGACATGGGAGACAGGTATGTAATTTGAAAATTTGGCATGTTTGTTGTCTTTATTTAGCCTGCCCGATTTTTCGCACAGATGTCTCACATATACTTTAAACATCATCTCTAAGCTCCGGAAAAATAAATAAATAAAATGAAAAGAACAAAAAAGGGAAACAACTCAAGGATGACAATGCACTTTTAGTTTAAAGCACATGGTTCTACCCAAAATCGTCACACTTTAATATATAATTATGAGCTCTGGAGAAAGTCCAGTTTAAAAAGGCATACAAAAAATGGTAACACTTTAGTAATTTTCAAATGAAAGAAATAATGTTTGGAGCTTTATTTCATAGGAAAATGTATTCAGCCAAGACATTAATGAATCGTTCTTTAACATGAAAGTATGATGAGAACCAATTCTGTGTTTTTACCTAGAACTTGCCACAGGGAATGGTAGTCACATTTAACTTCCTGACTACAAGTTGAATGAGAACTTGTAGTAATCAGCTAGCCTGCATAGACCGGTTCGAAGAAAAACACACACAGAAATGGGAGACAGGTATGTAATTTGAAAATTTGGCATGTTTGTTGACTTTATTTAGCCTACCTGGTTTTTCGCACTGATATGTCTCATAAATAGTTTAAAAAATCATCTCCATGTTCCCCTAGTGAGCTCGGGGAACAACAAAAGAGAAGCAAACACAGGACAACTTAATGAGGCACACTTTTCACTATCATGTTATCAGCTGCTCTTTCTCCCCCCTCTCCTCGCTTTGATTTTTTTTTTATCTTGGAGTCGCCCTTCCCCCAATCCCAAGGCTTTCATACAGTACCGTAGAGATGAATGGCTGTTGGGTTAAACTGTCTCGAACCGTATGCAGTCTGGCCCTAGGGCGACACCAGGCAAACAGACTTCATATGTGCAGGCGTTCTCAACATGTATGGACAACCATTGCCTTTCCCTGGTGCAAGGCTCTGTCAAGGTGGCCGCTCAACACTAAGAATACCTTCTTATGGGTTCCCAAAATACTTTGTCTCACTTGCACCTTGGGGATCTTCGGGCACAGGCTTTGGGACTTAAAACTGGACCCCCACAAAACAATAGTCGACGTATTAAAAGAGGTGGGAGAAGATACAACAAAAGCTGAAAGACTATCCAAGAAATATTTCAGGATTTTACTTGGAACTGCTGCAGTGCCAGAAAGAGGATCTCAACAATTGAAAAACTAGCATGTGACTTTGATGTTCTGTGGCTACAAGAAACTAGAAGTGCCGCCCACAGACCATTACAATTGGATGAATTCATAATACTTCAAAAACATGATGGACGAGGACTAGCTCTGATAAACAAAAAAAACTTGATAAACAAACTGACCAGGACAGACTTGGAACATTGATGTACCACCATACGTGAGCTAATGGGTATGAGGCTAGAAAGACCCGATGGTAACCAGAAAAGCCTTGTAGTCATCAATGCATATATACATCCAGGTACCCACACATCAAAACCGGATCGGACCTTTCTGGAGGAAATAGAACATGAATTTGAAGACTCTGTCATACTATGTGGAGATCTTAATGCACGCTCAAAATTGTGGGATCAACATGGTACCAATCCTCAAGGAATTGCACTGGAAGCGATGTTGGATGAAGTACTTCTTAGTGCACTGACATCATCATCCCCAACACATACAGGGAGGCAGGGTGACACTGACAGTGTCATTGACTGTGCACTCATTGGAGCAAAATTCCCAGCAGGTATGAGTGCGGAAGCACTTCTTCATCATGGAAGTGACCATTTCCCTGTTGTGTTCAGTTTACAGAAACCATCAAAAGTTACACAAACGAAACAAAAGGACCCTTTTCAATACAACAACGAAGGGGATATCATAGGAACGTTAAGGAGTAGAAGATGCAAAACAAACGATGCTACAACCAAACAAATCGTCCAACCCCTTTGGTGGAATATAGACACAGAAACAGCCTGGAAAGAGAAACGCGAGTCTTTAAGAATTTGGCAGAAAGAGAGAAGAAAACCTTGCCCTGATCTAGCTATTAAAACAGACATGAATCAGAAGACTGAACAATTCGAAAGAGTAGCTGAAGAAGCAAAAGAAACCAAGTGGCAACAGTTTTGTCTGTCACTTAATTATGACACAACACTGACTCAGTTCTGGCACTTGTATAGTCGCATGGAAGGAAAAAAAACAAAACAAACGCAACCCCAGATATCTTAGATGCTGATGGGATCACAAAACTGAAGACAAAGTTAGAAAAAGGGTCGGTTCTACTTAAACGTTTCATAGAACAGAGTGATCAAAGAAATCTGGAGGAAAGGAAGAAATATTTGACCAAGTAAAACCAACACCTAGCTCAGACTGGCATTAATGATGAAATCACAGAATCTGAACTGGATGACGCAATAGCTAGATGCACTAAGGATCGCTAAGCCGGACGGCCCTACCACCCTTACCCACGCCTATCACACACTAGGTCAGACAACACAGCACACTAACACAGTTTTACAATCACGCACGCTTCTTTATTTCACACACACTCCATGGCGCCACCACTCACGCACATCCACAACTGCACACAAGTATCCTAATTCCCGCTGACCTACCCTACTCTACGATAATGACCTGGAAGACCCTAACCTAACCTGAAACACCAGTTGCGGTATATTACTGTGACCTGGGGACACAGCGATAGCCCGCACACGTGGTGACTAACTACTCGGGACAAGGATTTACCAAAGGGACTCTAATCTCTTAACTACTGCTACCACCCACACCTCTTCCCAGGACTCACCCTTCTCTTTTAACCCGGGACCACTACCAAACTGGTCGCTGCGTCCCTAAGGGAGGCAACGACAAGTACCCTACACTGTGCCGGCCACTACGTCCTAAAAGGAGGCAGTAGCTAACACCCCTAACCCTACTGCCTAACGCTACACCCCTTCTACCACAAACATGGGACAACCCATCCCGGCCCGGAAAGCTCCAGTCCTCGGCGCTGTACGTGGCCCCTCACAGGCTGACACCTCCCCGGAAGACTCTGCACCCCGGCGCTGTCCGTGGCTCCTCCGCGGGCCGACACCCTCCCCGAAGACTCTGCACCCCGGCGCTGACCGTGGCCTCCCGCAGTCTGACTCCTCCCCGCGATGGGCACGACACCCAACGCACACACACCAGACGCCCTCTCGACGGGTCCGGGGCTCGTAGGACGCCTCCTCCTCTGAAGGCCCCGTCGGACACTGAGGGTGAAAAAGGCCTGGTGCAGCGCCCTCTCACAGGACGCCTGAACAGGGAAGAGGAACCAGTGCCGGAGAACTCCCGGAAGAGCACCGGTAGCTGGAGGAGAGCTGCCCCACAGAAGGCAGCCGGCCTGGGTGGTCTCCCTCTCCCGGGAAAACAACAGGTACTGGAAAGCGCCGCTCACCTGCCGGCACGCGGCAGTAGACTGAGGTGGTCTGGCCCCAGCCTCAGGACAGAGCAGGATACCTGCTGACACAACTGGAGACCACTACTGTAGTGTTGCTACTACCCGAGTCATCAAGGCACATAGGCTACTTGGTAAAGCTTTAACTCTCCATCTCCCTTGCCTACTTCCCACTCGGGCATGAGAGTGACCCCTTGAATTTCGAACACATCCCCCAACCCATTACTCACTTTGGGGTTATCAGACCCATCTCCTGCCAACCCTTACAACAGCGGTAAAGCAATACTCTCCCTGAGCCAATCCACGCTATTACATATGAAATTATGAATCACACCCAATTCTCGGAGAAATAAACCAATCTAAGCGATCCACCACGGACTCCATGGGCCCCTTAGGAAATGCTACGTAAACTAGGAAATGGGCAGTTTCACAAGGAAATGTCTCCACATAATGATCAGTAGCAATACACATCTCTCAAAAAAAAACACATCAGTTTCATCGGTTTACAGTTCCAGCATGTTCACACAAGAGAATCGGCTCGCAGCCACAATCCTTCACATTCTTACCCCTCTTTGCACCGTCAATTATAATCATATATCCAAAACATGATTTGTTTGCCACAATTTCCATCCAGCACCTCACTCTCATGTCATCTCTTGTCAGATAACCCAGTGGTTAATCTTTGTTATGCCAACACAACCACACTTCATACAATATTACATGCTGCACATCATCCGTTTTTATCCTATCAACTGCTAAGCTACTCGCCTTAAACTTTACCTTCCCCTTCTTTCCGACTACTAAATTTCATAACTGGGTTGCCTCCCCACAACCTAAAATATCTGTCTCCAACCCCGTTCTGTCACAAATACATACATCCCTGCACGTGTGACGACTGTCACTTTCTTACAAAACTTCTAACCATATGGACTCACTGTCCTGTACCAAATGCGTACGCCACCGATACAGTCTGCACGCGCACGACACCCGCATCGAGAACCCTAACTCGTAACGAAAGTGACAAGACACCAATATAAGTTGAATAGTCACGACCGTACTCCAGTATAAACCACTCGACCACAAATTGGCCTTAGCCCTACTACACAGTTAACCGATTCCAATGCTGTGCAGGTCAACTCCAGAATCGTTAATCAATTTCAACGAACTCCTACTATTTACAATTGAGATTGAGCACAATCATCAAACCCCTCTATGATTCACGCAGACACATCTGCACCTGACTCATATTATGATCCTCAACAAAATGCAACCTCGTACTACCCTCTTATTGAACCCACTGACCTTAATATGAACTAACCACAAACAATATCTACATCACCGCCCATCAACGGTTATTATATCGAACCCACATTGTCTAGCCAAACTGTCACATGACAATCGAACTCAGGAACCACTATGTACACTACTTACAGAATATACCGAAAAGAGGTAACACAAACCGGCTGACAACAAATTTCAATCACGGAACCAAGACAACATCATACCAGACAACCAGTATACGCAACGAACACCATACAACTAACCCCAACCTGAGACAACTACAGTACAACTCGCCATAATACAAGACAACACAACGAACTACAGCACAACGAACCTAACAGATCACCAACCTGGACATACAGACGATCAACCACACCAGTTCTGCAACTGGCTGACAGTGGCTGCTAACAAGGACGACACCGACTCAGCACAGGCCAAGGGCACCCAAACCCGACGAGGACCTGGCACTAACTATATGACTCGAAGTCACTCTTCAAAAACTACCGGCGCTGCCGCCGCACCTACAAGGAGTACGTCCACTCCGACGAACACCAGGGACCGAAGTGAAGCTACCCCAACGCATTCCGCCCTGGTCGGAATCAAGCGAACTCCACTCACCACACAAAACAACGATTGGTCAGAGCAGTGTATCCCTCCGCAGAGCTGACACACCTGACCAACGGACTAGTTGTTGCTCGTGCAACAACACGACAATTTACCACAACAACTCACAGACTTGACAACACAACAACAACCGATATCCTGCCCCGCCTTCTCTGGTATAAAACCAAAGTAACAAAAGGGTAACAATCGGGAACGAAACCAACTTCTTCCTACCACTCCCTCAATAAATGAAGACTGGAAGGCAAAATACTGTATGTCCTACTTCACCTGCCCCCCTACCTAGCCTAACCCTACTACCTAGCCCCGAGGAACTTAGCCTAACCCCAACTAACTAAACCCCAACCTCACATACGCGCGAGCGCACACACACACACACACACCACACACACACACACACACACACACACACACACACACACACACGCATACGCGCACACGCTCTCTATCTTGAACCCTCACTACTCTTAAACACATGGACGTGCTGATTTAGTACCGCCGATCGGTGACACACCCCCCTGCCTAAGTTTTAACTACAGGTTAAAACAAACAACTTCTCACTCGATCGGCGTTTTAGCCACACCCTACCTATGAGAATCCAATTTCCCATCACTCACTCTGTCCTACTGTTACTTTTGATGCACTCCAAAACTTCCATCACAACAGCATCAACTTTTAAATACATCAACAACCACAGGTTACATTAATCAACCTGGTCTAACGCTGCCACATATGACCTTAATGCAGGCACTTACAGGCAGCCGTTACACTACGCACTACATATAAATTCCATAACTGAGGGGCTCTGATTACGCACAACTGCTGTGTAACACGTGCTACAAATACCACACCCTCAGTAACACTTTGCTACGCCATTCTCTACCAAAGATAATAACACATGCATAGCTTCAATAATGTCAACCTCTCATGACCCAGGTAAATGGAACTTAAGGTTCTCTCTCTCTCTCTTTCTCTCCGGCAAGCGACTCAAGTAGTCTGCCGCCACATTGTCCTTTCCAGACACTGCCTGCACCGTAAACTGGAATGCCTGCAGCTGCAGTGCCCACCTTGTGATCCTCCCACTAGTACTCTAGACCCCACAGCTATCTTCTTGGGTTTCGCCGTCAAGTCAAAATGTCGCTTGTACCTGCAAGCTGCCGTTGCCAAGTTCTCCTTTGCCAACTTGCACGTCTTAGCTATTTTGTTCCTTAGGTTGACGACGTACTCTGTAGCTGTGCAGAGCTCTTGCCTCTCGGGTTGCAACCACCGATCTCTCAGTATCTGCATGGGCCTGCGCATCAGTGGCATCCTTACAAGGGGAACTCTTGAGACTCTTCCCTTGTCCACAGTACGCTGACACTGGAAGCATGACTGGCAGTACCGACGAATGTCAGCATGCATGCCTGGCCAATAAAAATGGCGACCAACTCGCTCCTTGGTTCGGGTGGTACCTAAGTGACCAGACATGGGTACGTCGTGGGCTAGCTTCATCACCGTGGTCCGTAGTTCAGCTGGGACGCAGATCTGATTCGCTACGTCCTTGGGACCCTCAAACCGCCGGACCAGTACACCAGACTTCCGCGCGTACTCAACTCGTCCAAACTTGGTGTGGAAGTGCGTCCCTGCTTCACACGCACTCCGAGCCTTCCTCAAGGTTTCATCCTGGTCCTGCATCTGAATTAACTGCTGGGTAGAGGTGTTCAGAATACATTCCTCGACGGGCAGTGGTACAGGTTCTTGCTGCTCCCTGGCTCTCTGCGCGCGTGTCTGCACTGCCCCTACCAGCGCCGGGTCTGCGTATACAGGCACACGTGTCCAACCGGGATCTCCTACTCTCTTTGCGAAGTTTCCGATCAGGACTTCCTGCACAGGGCTATTCATGACCAAAACCTCCAACTTCCCTGCGATGAATGGTGACTTCAACTCTACTACCGCCACAGGTAACACAGACCTACATCTGGATTCAGCCAACACTACTGGGACTGTCTCTCCTGTGTACGCATCTGCCGGTACTAACCACTTAGCCACTATGGTGTGTCCGGCACCAGTGTCCCGTAATCCATTGGCCGGAGACCCGTTAACTTCTACGATGCACGCAGGCTCGTACCGCTGCTCAGCGCATGGGCGACACAACGTAGGGACTACTCGAGCTTGGGGCTGGTCACAGCAATGAACAGCGCCAACAGAATGGGGCTCAGGGCATTTCCTAGCGATGTGGCCTGGCTTCTTGCAGTTGAAACAGATGATGGTCGATCTAGGTCCTTCTGATCTCCTGTTCAGCTGCTGCAGTGCACCATCACTTTGTTGGGACCTCCCTGCTGTTTCACGCCTATTACCCAGGTTGGGCTGGTTAACTGTTCGGTCTTGCCTCGCCTTCCTCCCCAGTCTTTTGGCCTCTGCCAAAACAGTAGCTTCCGTTGCAAGTTGTTCCACAGTTTTCGGGCATGTCTTCCGCACCTCAGTTGTGAACTCTGCAGACAATAGCTGATAAAACTGTTCCTGGAACAGCAGATCCTTTATGTCCTCTGCCACACTCTCATCCTTGCCCGCTGCCGCACACCAGAGGGAAAACCACCGCTTCATCCTTCCCAGCATCTGGCCGAAAGTCTCAGCAGCGTCCTTCTTGATGCTTCTGAATTTTTCCCGGTAGGCCTCAGCATCTAGCCTGAAGTGGCTTAACAGGGCGCTCTTTATCCGATCATAGTCGCCTAACTCATCCGCACTTAAGCGCATCACCGCTTCTCTAGCCTTTCCTCTCAGCAGAGACATCAGACGTGTGGGCCATGAGGTCTCGCTCCACTTGCACATCTGGGCTACACGCTCAAATTGGGCGATGAAAGCGTCCACGTCGTCGTTCTCTCCTAACGGCTCAAGGTGGACATGCTTCGTTTCCTCCACCTCAATCAAGCGTTTCCTATGCGCTGCTTCATCTAAGGCCTGTCTCTCTTGTATGATTAGCTCTCGCTCTCTTGCCTCTAACTCGGCTTCATCTCTTCGTCTCTTGAGATCTAACTCGGCTTGCCGTGCCTGAGCTTCTACTTCCCTTATTGCCCTTTCTTCCTCCATCTTCTTCCTCTGCAGTTCCAATTCCATCTGTCTCGCTGCTTTCTCATCTTCGATCTTCTTCTGCTTCATCTCTAGTTCCCTTTGCTTAGCAGCTTTCTCCTCTTCATCCTTCTGCTTTAACCTTTCCTTCTCCTCTTCGATCTTCTTCTGCTTCATCTCTAGCTCCCTCTGCTTCATCTCTAGCTCCCTCTGCCTAGCAGCTTTCTCCTCTTCATCCCTCATCTTCTGCCTCACTTTCTCCTCCATCCGGAGCTCCAATTCTGCTTCTCTCGCCGTCTTCTCATCCTCATTACGTACTGAGTCTGTGACGAACTTGGCGAGGTCTCCCCCAGCTAAACCCATCGCCGCTCCCAACTTGGCAAACTTTGCATAAGCCCCCGTCCCCTGTTCTCGATCCACCCCCGCTCCCTGGTCACTAACCTTAGGTTTGGTATCCGCCGTAGGGGCCTGTGGATCCATGACACTATCGGGGTCGTACTGTGGATGGGCTCGGGTGTGTTTAGACATAGGGTACCCCTACCACCACAGAGCTAGCAATGGACAGTATGCGATCTGAGCGCAACTGGAGGTTCCTGACTACGCACTAGCCCCGGAAACAACTCTGCACAAGTACACAATACTCTCAATGAGTCACGCACCAAGCATAACTCCACCCACACTTGTGTACCTCATACATATACCCACATGGGCTCCAACCCATACAATCCTACCAATGCACTGTCTGGTCACGGACTGAACCACGTGACACCGTGTGTCCACTGTCCACTGTGCATGCGCACCAGTTACCCACAGTCACAGGCCTCACTGTCTCTGGTAGGCCGCACCCACACGATCACAGTGCACTTGCACCCCTCAAGTCCAGGTGCACTCACAGCATACCCTATGCCACAACACTGCGCACCCTCGTGCTTCCCACACACAGTCACCTGGGCTTACACTGCCCTTAATCCCCACAGGATATCCGAGCACACAGTGTGCACAGTCACGGGCCGGGTACCACTCTACCTACTCACTGGGGTATACCCTATGTAAGGGACACAAAAGACACCTGGTACCCTCCGGCACCTCACCTACACTGTACGGTGTAATCACTCACACTTCCAACAACCACTCAATGTTTATTGACCATTCATACCTCACTCACTCGGTAGCGCCAACCCAATCACACCAACACAAGTGCCCTGCCCAATGCCAATGGAAACCTGCCTGAAGTGAACAGGGACACTACGTACCACCTCCCAGGGTACTGGTACGCTCCCACCAACCACCCACTTACATTTCACACAACGTACACACCGGACACAACACCCCCCTTACCTCCCTCCTAGCTACCTATCACCTACCCAGAACCCCTTATGTCTACCCCGCATCTCCACCAAAGTGTCACGGTCGCTAAGCCGGACGGCCCTACCACCCTTACCCACGCCTATCACACACTAGGTCAGACAACACAGCACACTAACACAGTTTTACAATCACGCACGCTTCTTTATTTCACACACACTCCATGGCGCCACCACTCACGCACATCCACAACTGCACACAAGTATCCTAATTCCCGCTGACCTACCCTACTCTACGATAATGACCTGGAAGACCCTAACCTAACCTGAAACACCAGTTGCGGTATATTACTGTGACCTGGGGACACAGCGATAGCCCGCACACGTGGTGACTAACTACTCGGGACAAGGATTTACCAAAGGGACTCTAATCTCTTAACTACTGCTACCACCCACACCTCTTCCCAGGACTCACCCTTCTCTTTTAACCCGGGACCACTACCAAACTGGTCGCTGCGTCCCTAAGGGAGGCAACGACAAGTACCCTACACTGTGCCGGCCACTACGTCCTAAAAGGAGGCAGTAGCTAACACCCCTAACCCTACTGCCTAACGCTACACCCCTTCTACCACAAACATGGGACAACCCATCCCGGCCCGGAAAGCTCCAGTCCTCGGCGCTGTACGTGGCCCCTCACAGGCTGACACCTCCCCGGAAGACTCTGCACCCCGGCGCTGTCCGTGGCTCCTCCGCGGGCCGACACCCTCCCCGAAGACTCTGCACCCCGGCGCTGACCGTGGCCTCCCGCAGTCTGACTCCTCCCCGCGATGGGCACGACACCCAACGCACACACACCAGACGCCCTCTCGACGGGTCCGGGGCTCGTAGGACGCCTCCTCCTCTGAAGGCCCCGTCGGACACTGAGGGTGAAAAAGGCCTGGTGCAGCGCCCTCTCACAGGACGCCTGAACAGGGAAGAGGAACCAGTGCCGGAGAACTCCCGGAAGAGCACCGGTAGCTGGAGGAGAGCTGCCCCACAGAAGGCAGCCGGCCTGGGTGGTCTCCCTCTCCCGGGAAAACAACAGGTACTGGAAAGCGCCGCTCACCTGCCGGCACGCGGCAGTAGACTGAGGTGGTCTGGCCCCAGCCTCAGGACAGAGCAGGATACCTGCTGACACAACTGGAGACCACTACTGTAGTGTTGCTACTACCCGAGTCATCAAGGCACATAGGCTACTTGGTAAAGCTTTAACTCTCCATCTCCCTTGCCTACTTCCCACTCGGGCATGAGAGTGACCCCTTGAATTTCGAACACATCCCCCAACCCATTACTCACTTTGGGGTTATCAGACCCATCTCCTGCCAACCCTTACAACAGCGGTAAAGCAATACTCTCCCTGAGCCAATCCACGCTATTACATATGAAATTATGAATCACACCCAATTCTCGGAGAAATAAACCAATCTAAGCGATCCACCACGGACTCCATGGGCCCCTTAGGAAATGCTACGTAAACTAGGAAATGGGCAGTTTCACAAGGAAATGTCTCCACATAATGATCAGTAGCAATACACATCTCTCAAAAAAAAACACATCAATTTCATCGGTTTACAGTTCCAGCATGTTCACACAAGAGAATCGGCTCGCAGCCACAATCCTTCACATTCTTACCCCTCTTTGCACCGTCAATTATAATCATATATCCAAAACATGATTTGTTTGCCACAATTTCCATCCAGCACCTCACTCTCATGTCATCTCTTGTCAGATAACCCAGTGGTTAATCTTTGTTATGCCAACACAACCACACTTCATACAATATTACATGCTGCACATCATCCGTTTTTATCCTATCAACTGCTAAGCTACTCGCCTTAAACTTTACCTTCCCCTTCTTTCCGACTACTAAATTTCATAACTGGGTTGCCTCCCCACAACCTAAAATATCTGTCTCCAACCCCGTTCTGTCACAAATACATACATCCCTGCACGTGTGACGACTGTCACTTTCTTACAAAACTTCTAACCATATGGACTCACTGTCCTGTACCAAATGCGTACGCCACCGATACAGTCTGCACGCGCACGACACCCGCATCGAGAACCCTAACTCGTAACGAAAGTGACAAGACACCAATATAAGTTGAATAGTCACGACCGTACTCCAGTATAAACCACTCGACCACAAATTGGCCTTAGCCCTACTACACAGTTAACCGATTCCAATGCTGTGCAGGTCAACTCCAGAATCGTTAATCAATTTCAACGAACTCCTACTATTTACAATTGAGATTGAGCACAATCATCAAACCCCTCTATGATTCACGCAGACACATCTGCACCTGACTCATATTATGATCCTCAACAAAATGCAACCTCGTACACCCTTTAGAACCCTCCTTAATATTATAACCATGACCAAATGAACAACACTACAATACATCACCGCCCATCAACGGTTATTATATCGAACCCACATTGTCTAGCCAAACTGTCACATGACAATCGAACTCAGGAACCACTATGTACACTACTTACAGAATATACCGAAAAGAGGTAACACAAACCGGCTGACAACAAATTTCAATCACGGAACCAAGACAACATCATACCAGACAACCAGTATACGCAACGAACACCATACAACTAACCCCAACCTGAGACAACTACAGTACAACTCGCCATAATACAAGACAACACAACGAACTACAGCACAACGAACCTAACAGATCACCAACCTGGACATACAGACGATCAACCACACCAGTTCTGCAACTGGCTGACAGTGGCTGCTAACAAGGACGACACCGACTCAGCACAGGCCAAGGGCACCCAAACCCGACGAGGACCTGGCACTAACTATATGACTCGAAGTCACTCTTCAAAAACTACCGGCGCTGCCGCCGCACCTACAAGGAGTACGTCCACTCCGACGAACACCAGGGACCGAAGTGAAGCTACCCCAACGCATTCCGCCCTGGTCGGAATCAAGCGAACTCCACTCACCACACAAAACAACGATTGGTCAGAGCAGTGTATCCCTCCGCAGAGCTGACACACCTGACCAACGGACTAGTTGTTGCTCGTGCAACAACACGACAATTTACCACAACAACTCACAGACTTGACAACACAACAACAACCGATATCCTGCCCCGCCTTCTCTGGTATAAAACCAAAGTAACAAAAGGGTAACAATCGGGAACGAAACCAACTTCTTCCTACCACTCCCTCAATAAATGAAGACTGGAAGGCAAAATACTGTATGTCCTACTTCACCTGCCCCCCTACCTAGCCTAACCCTACTACCTAGCCCCGAGGAACTTAGCCTAACCCCAACTAACTAAACCCCAACCTCACATACGCGCGAGCGCACACACACACACACACACACACACACACACACACACACACACACACACACGCATACGCGCACACGCTCTCTATCTTGAACCCTCACTACTCTTAAACACATGGACGTGCTGATTTAGTACCGCCGATCGGTGACAGTGCTCCAGGACCAGACAAAGTACGGTATGCAGATATCAAACAGCTCTCAGACGAGGAGAGAACCAAACTCTTCAGTCTCTACCAGAAAAGTTTTGATAAAGCCTATGTCCCAGAAGACTGGACACACAGCTACCTGAAAGCTTTACCAAAGCCAGGAAAATATCATCATCAGCTTAATGGCTACCGCATACTCACTATGCAAAATATAGCAGGAAAGCTCATGAAACGAATCATAGCAAGAAAACTCGCAAGAGATCTTGAAAGTCGACAAATCGTCCAATCAAATCAAGGAGGCTACAGAACAGGTAAAAGAACATGGGAAAATACGGCCGCTTTTGCCCATGAAGTGTACGAAGGATTCCAAAGAAAGGAAGAAACACTAGCTGTGGCAATAGATCTGGAAGATGCATGCAACAAAGTCCAGTTCTCGCTTCTCATAGAACTACTCCTTAACTATGGATCAGTAAGACACCTACACGATGGATAGCAGCGGCACTTCGGGAGCGAACCGTCATCTACGATTTGGAGATTGGACTTCTGAGCTTCATAAACTTTGTATGGGATTACCTCAAGGTTCTCCTCTTT
This sequence comes from Conus canariensis, assembly GCA_033310375.1. NCBI lineage: Eukaryota > Metazoa > Mollusca > Gastropoda > Neogastropoda > Conidae > Conus > Conus canariensis. The sequence goes on along the minus strand of JAMYXO010002704.1, from coordinate 4,231 downwards.
CCACTGTTTTGTACAATGTTTACAGTAAAGGCTTAGCAGACCTCAACAGAAACAGAATTGCTCGAGTGATGACATTTGCAGATGACGGCCTGATCTACAAAACATCAAAGAATGCTGAAGAAAGAACGAAAGCAGTTCAGCAACAGTTGAACAACATTGCTCAGTGGTGTCAAGAAACTGGATCGTCCATCAACCCTACAAAAGCCCACACATTAGTCTGCACTCTCAACAACAAGACATCAGGACAAGTACCCGCACCAGTTTCCTTCAATGGAATACCAATTGAATCAACTAACAACCTACGCTATTTGGGTGTAGGCTTTGACAGAATGCTAACCTTTAGAAAGCATGTTGAGAATATTGTTCTTAAATGCAAAAAAAGGCTTATCTGCCATGAAAGCAATGGCAGTTAAAGGCATTGAACAGCGCCATCTCTACCGCCTGTATCACGCACTTGTACTCAGTGTGATAAATTATGGATTAGGGCTTGTACACTGTCCAACAGCAACCTTCTCAAATTAGAAAGAATTCAACATGAAGCAATAAGATTGATCCTGGGAACCACAAAGGACACACCAGTTCAAACTATGCGATACCTGCTCGACCTTCCTTCAATGCAGACAAGACACAAGCTGGAACAGGTGAAGGCACATTTCAGAGCCCTTGAAAATCCCCAAAACCCACTTCATGCGGCGGTCAAGGAAACAAAAGGCACTCGGCTAGGACGTGGAAAATCATGGATGGGACAGACAGAAAACAGTATACAGCTTGTGTGCCAGTTAGAAGAAGTCAAAGAAACCAAGGAATGGGAGAAATATCCAGACCACTTGAAGCTCCTCTACCAATTGCCATCGCTCCAGAACTTGGAAAACATTGTCGAGAATGGCCAGAAGGCAAAACCAACACAGAAATTCAGATGCTGGTAGACGACCTTTGCACAAAAGATGATATTTTAATATACACTGACGGTTCTGTCACCAAAGGTAAGTCAGGCTGGGGATATATAGTGAAGCAAAATGGCCGAACTATTCAGGAAGACAATGGTGCGCACAGTTTAACAACTTCAAGTCTAACAAGGGAGGTAGAAGCAGTGACACAAGTACTCCACTGGCTTACATCCATAAGCCAGTTTCAAACTCAACAAGCCATGATACTGACTGACTCCATGAACCTACTTCAGAAAGTGAAAAGTGGAATGGGAAGCCCTGCTTGGAATAAACTAATGCGCAGCCTTCCATTGGAGAGACTCATATGGATGTACTGCCCTGGAAATGCTGGAGTTAAAGGAAACGAGAGAGCAGACACACTGGCTGGCAAGGCAACAATAAGAACTGGATTACAGCTTGGCCGATCTGATGTGATAAGCAATCTGAACAATCACTTAAGCAAACAAGAGCAAAGCCATGATACCATAGACCATCTTTCAGATCTGAACATCAAGAGAGGAAGTGGCCGCACATCCGGACTTAAGGGAAGGGCAAAAAACATCACCAACCAAACAAACATTGGAATAATTTCAAGGCCAACATTGCGAAGACTCCTAGAGATTGCGGCAAACTCATACTGGGCCTTTCCAATAACAGACACAAAAGATGAAACACATGTCAACTGAGATAAGACTTTGAATCTCTCTGGGTCCCCAGCGTATAGAGAGTGAGTGAGTGTATGTATGTATGTATGTATGTGTGTGTGTGTGTGTGTGTGTGTGTGTGTGTGTGTGTGTGTGTGTGTGTGTGTGTGTGTGTGTGTGTTTCATCAGTGGGGTAATGCCAGCGTGTTAATTAGAGAGTCCACAGACATGTGTTTGGAAGCGTTGGTGTGTGAGTGTGTGTGTGTGTGTGTGTGTGTGTGTGTGTGTGTGTGTGTGTGTGTGTGTGTGTGTGAGAGAGAGAGAGAGTGTGTGTGTGTGTGTGTGTGTGTGTGTGTTAGTGTGTGGGTGTGTATGTGTGTGTGTGTGTGTGTGTGTGTGTGTGTGTGTGTGTGTGTGTGTGTGTGTGTGTTCATCTTCTGAACATTCACGCACGCAATCACAACACACACACACACACACACACACACACACACACACACACACACACACACACACACACACACACGTACATGCGCACACGCCCTCATACAAAGACACACACATACACACAGATATGTACACATATAGACCATATGCAGATATGTGTGCTCACACAAACCCACAAATTACACACACACACACACACACACACACACACACACACACACACACACATGCACACGCACTTCTGCACACGCGCACACACGCGCACATATATGCAGGCACACACACACACACACACACACACACACACACACACACACACACATGCGCCCACGCACGCACATGGGCCCATGCCCACACATCATACACACACGTGTACACACACACACACACACACACACACACACACACACACACACAAGAAAAAATGGTATGTAGGCACTCAAGGTCTGACCATCGCGTTGGGCTAATGCGTAGGTCAGACATCCGCCGAGTCGTAGCCACGAGACCCTCTTCTTCAATTGTCTCATCTTTGTTGTTAATTCATTTATTCATCAGCTTCCAATCATGCGTAGTGTGGTCTCAAAACTTAGCGGATGTGGTGTAGCGTATATGGACTAGTTCACACGCAGTGACGCCTCCTTGATGAAACTGAAACTGAAACACCTGTGTCTTTGATTGTTCTATACTGTGTGCCATTAAAGAGACTGAAAGACAAAGAAAAAAGTCTGAATACACGTTTTCATGTGTTCTATAGTACAGCCAATTGGAATTTTACCTATTGCCTTTGCTACTTCAGCAAAGAAGATGGCACGGTTGTAGTAGACGGGTGCCTCCTTTGACAGTTGTAGAAGGAGAATCACTTTGGAGACATCCAAACCTTCAGCATCTCCATTGGAGAGTATCGATACAGATCTCTGCGACAAGAATAAACACAACAACACCATTAACACAAATTACATACGAATACCAGAACAGCAAACAATCACACAGTAATAGCATAGAATGATAATACGGTTTATTCACACAGGGAGAAACTTCTGAATAATCAGAACGACGTTCATGACTTCAAGACTCACGTGACGCTCAACAAACTGCTGTTTAATAACACAGTAGGCAGAAGCTTTGTTAACTGCCCCTTTAAAGTTTAAAAAAGATCACTCGCCTGCAGACTAATTCGTAATAACGAAGGAGACTGGATTCTTTCCGAATATATTTGTAATCTTGGTATAACAATTTTTCTATTTATTATTTTTCTTTGTCTATTTATTTATTGTTTACGTATTCATCTATCTATGTACTTGTTTATGCATTTATTTATGTACTTGTTCATTTATTTGTTGATTTTTGGAAACCTCTATTCCGAACAGTATATCAACAAATTCTGCAGGACAGGTTATTTTTTCGATCAGAAGAATCAGCGCCACCTGCCACTATTTGCCTGTAGAAGCAATGAACTCTTGGATACTGTTCGTATTCTCCAGTGGTCGTTATGGCAGGCTCTTCTGGCTGATGCTTCAAAGTACCTGCGTCAACAGATCCAGAAGACTACGAGTAATGCTGCCAACCTGATTTTGAAATTTCCCAAACAGAAATATATCTCAGCTCTTTTTTCATATAATTATTTGCACCAGCATCCTGATCAGTCTGGATTTTTTTTTTGTGTGTGTGTAACAGTTTCTTCCCTTTGTTCTTCATTTGTTTCTGACTCTAGCCTTGCAAGAGGAACTGACGTACCCCATATCTATCACGTCATCACCGGTTGTTGCTTTCGGTGGCTGTGTGTGTGTGTGTGTGTGTGTGTGTGTGTGTGTGTGTGTGTGTGTGTGTGTGTGTGTTTCTGATCGATTCATCTGTTAAAGCAAATTCCTTTCGCCTACGCTGCCTTTCCTGTCAGTGTCCAAAAGTGTGGAATCCACTTCCATCCATCATTTCACACTCCACTTCCACAGTTTCTTTTGAACTTTCTCCAAAGGTCTGAGCTTTTAACTTTGTATTTCCTAATTAGTTTTCATCTACGATGTGAATGCATCTTGCCTGTGACACACCTGTTTTTTTGTGTGTGTTTTTTAAGAGGTCTGGGATTGTTGGTGTGGGTGGGAAAAAAGGTCATGGGAATATCTGACTGTGTGTGTGTGTGTGTGTGTGTGTGTGTGTGTGTGTGTGTGTGTGCGCGTGCGTGTGTGCGTGCGTGTGTGTGTGTGTGTGTGTGTGTGT
>JAMYXO010002703.1:20000-22683 GCA_033310375.1 Conus canariensis | reverse complement strand
CATTCTGCAACCCTGTGCTGCCTCCGGTCATTAAAGTAGGGTACTTAAATGTACGTGTCCAACTGTATGTCCCATCCCCGTTGAGGTGTTTCAAATGCCAGAAGTTTGGACATGTCAGAGACCGCTGTTCTGGGCAGGAGGTGTGTGGTGTTTGTTGCAAGGCAACCCATGATGGGCCGTGTAAAGACCCGGCTCATTGTGCGAACTGCGGTGGCGACCACCCCTCCTCTTCACGCAACTGCCCTGTTTGGGTTCAGGAGTCCACCATCCAAAGAGTGAAGACTGAAAAGAAAATTTCGTTTTTTGAGGCCCGCAAACAGGTTGTTGGCAGTCAGACGTCAACAGTGTCTTCTTATGCTTCCGTTATAAAGTTTCCACCCGTTCAGTCTGCTGCCAGACTGACAATTTTACTTTCACCAAGACATTGCAAGAAAGACCGTTAAGCTCTGGTGGAAGCAAGTCCACCGCCTTCCAACCCAAAGTGGGTGCCCCTGGTGGAGGCAAAAAATCCGCAACCCCTCAGACTGCCCAGCAGTCTACTCCATCTGCTGCTGGGCAGATGAAAAAGCCAGGCCTCCCGCCTCGAACTTCCTCGAGCACTGCCCGTGCGGGCAAGGGAGTTCAACCAAGTGTGGAGATGGTGGAGATGAGGAAGAAACCTCCACCATCTCCAAAATCCAGACCTTCTTCACCTGTGGGCAAGTCTGCCAGCAGGTCTGAAGACCCAAACAGTCCAGTGAAACTAAGCAATAAATTTGCTCCACTGAATGCAGACGATGACGAGGAGATGACCTGACTTCTCTCCTGTTCATCCTCTGCACCATGGATAGTAGTAAACTAGTCCATTGGAATATCCGTGGCCTAAATTCAAATTTTGAGGAGCTGCAACTTCTGTGTCAAACTGTAAAACCTTCCGTCATGGCTCTTCAGGAAACTAAAATTCAAAGCCAGAAGACCTTCACTCTTTCTGGCTTTAATATTCTTTCTAAACCGGCACAACCATCCACATTGGGACTGTCAGGCGGTGTTGCCCTTCTTTTACACAAAACTTTGCTGTTTAGTCCTGTCGCTCTGACTACCTCCCTTCAGGCTGTAGCTGCGAGAGTCACTCTCCACAAGACTGTTACAATCTGCTCACTGTATCTGCCACCTTCTGTCCCGGTTTGTCGTCAGGACCTTGTCAGTCTGATCGAAGAACTTCCTCGACCTTTTTTGCTGTTGGGTGACTTTAATGGTCACAATCCTCTTTGGGGTAGTGTCAGTTCGTCATCCAGAGGTCTGCTTCTTGAGGATGTCCTTTCAGACTTTGATTTGTGTTGTCTGAACAATGGAGCTCCAACTTACCTCCACTCTTCCACAGGTTCACTTTCGTGTTTAGATTTGTCGATTTGTGACCCCTCGCTGGTCCTGGACTATGAGTGGTCTGTCCATGACGATCTGCACGGAAGTGACCATTTCCCTGTTCTTTTAAAACCCTTATTAACTGAAAACATCTCTGTCTCACAACATCTTAATTATAAGAAGGCCAACTGGAATCTTTTTGCCACCAATATTTTGAAAGAATTCCAGGACACTGATTTTCTTCAGAGGCCAGACCCAGCTGAATCTCTGACTAACACTGTGATAAAGTGTGCTAAAACCTGTATTCCAATGTCTTCCAATAAACTCCAAATGCCCAAAACACCCTGGTTTAATTTAGACTGCCAACAAATTTCAAAAGTTCGCAAACGGGCTCAGAGTCGGGTATACCAACGACCTTCAGGTCCCAACGCTCGAGCCCATCAGAAACTCCGCGCCAAATCGAGACACACTTTCAAAATCAGTAAACGTCAGTCTTGGAGAAACTTCTGCTCCGGGCTGACATCAAAAACTTCAAAGAAAAAAGTCTGGAACATCATCAGAAAAATCAAAGGGAAAAACACCAACCCCTCCATTCATCACTTGAAACTTGCCGATGCTCTGGTCACTGACAAACAAGCTGTTGCCAATCTGTTGGCTTCCACCATCCAACAGAACTCATCTTCAAATAAATCTGCAGCCTTTTTAAAAAACAAACAACTCGGAGAGAAATCTTTATACAATTTCACATCAGACAACTCTGAAGCCTACAATCTCCCTTTTTCAATCAATGAACTGAAAACAGCTTTACAAACCTGCACTGATTCTGCCCCTGGTCTGGATGATATTCATTATCAGGTTTTGAAACATTTTCCAGAAAACTGTCTCCAGACCCTTCTTAAAGTATACAACCATATCTGGACCACAGGGTGCTTTCCGCCCTCCTGGCGGAAAGCCCTGATCATTCCAATTCCAAAGCCTGGAAAGGACCTTACCAACCCTTCGAACTATCGTCCAATAGCTCTAACTAGCTGCCTCTGTAAGTTGATGGAGAAGATGGTCAACTCCCGTCTGATGTGGAAGCTGGAAACCGATGGCCTTTTGGCCAGTCAACAGTGCGGTTTCCGGAAATACCACTCGACAGTCGACCATCTAATCCGTCTGGAAACCACCATCCGCAATGCCTTTGTCAATAAACAGCATGTGGTCGCTATCTTTTTCGACCTCGAAAAAGCGTATGATACCACGTGGAAATCAGGAATTCTTCTGGACCTGCACAGACTTGGTTTCCGTGGTCACCTGCCTCTGTTCATACAGAACTTTTTGGCTGATCGACAGTTCCAGG
>JAMYXO010002703.1:0-15000 GCA_033310375.1 Conus canariensis | reverse complement strand
GCATGGGCTGCACCCCACACCCGGATGGCAATGCACATACGGTGTCTACTGACCACTCGGTCAGCCTCTCTTTCCCCACACAGGGTAGAGACCACACATGTCTACTGACCACTCGGTCAGCCTCTCCATACCCCCACAGGGTAGAGACAATGGCTAAACATCCCCCCCCCCCCACACACACACACATCCACACACACACACACACACACACACACTCTCTCTCTCTCTCTCTCTCTCTCTCCTCTCTGTCTGTCTCTCGCGCACACACACACACACACACACACACACGCATGCACACACGCACACGCATGCACACACGCATACACATATACATACATACATATACATATATATATATTTGCCAACATTTTTTTAATTTAATTTAATTTATTTATCTAATCAGTATACCTTTTGTTACAACTTCATAACTAGTATTACAAATGTTATATTTACTACTTTAATTAATGTAATCATTATTCTTTACTATATTTCTAACATTTCAGCTTACCACTTTTCTAGCCTCTTATAGCATCACTACAATTGTTGTAGAATTACAATCACAATTATTAACAAAACTGTTACTGTAATTATTGATATACCTATTGGATTCCGTCCTTCCCATAACTTATATCTTCTGTTTCCTTTCTGTTCTTCCTGTCCTCCCACAAGAGAGAAATTGTCCAACATTTATATCCCTTGCTCAGATCTGAAACCCAAAATTAACGATTATGTGAGAGACCTCTGGCAGGAGGATTGGAATACACAGACGGATAACAAACTCTTTCAGATCCGTCCAAACCTGAAGGAGTTCCTCCCATCTACGTCTGGTGGTCGTAAAGAAGAAACAGTTCTGTGCCGGCTGCACACCGGCCATTCGTATTTTACCCATTCGTACCTTTTAAAGAGTGAAGAAGCTCCATGGTGCATTCCATGTCATGTGCCACTCACAATGAAACATATTCTTTTAGAGTGTTGGGACTTGCACGATGTGAGACACAAACATTTTACAGCAGAGTCCATGAAAAACCTGTTCAGAGATGTCCCGCCTGACGTGATCTTTGAGTTTTTGAGAGAGATTAACGTTTTTCATCTGATTTAAGATTTTATGGAAGAAACATTTTTAACGAAGTTTTTGGTGCGTTCTAGAAGATGTCATTTAAAGAGATGTGTGAAAGTTTTTTTTTTTTAATTTGTTTTTTTTACATGACTTGAGTTGATTTTAACGTGGTGACAGCCCTGATGTGGCCCTTTGTGGTCGGCTGGGCTATAAGCAACATTATCTTATCTTATCTTACACACACACACACACACACACACACACACACATATATTATATATATATATATATATATATATATATATATACACACACACACACACACACACTCATTCACACAAAAAAAATATCATCAATCAGTCACTGATGGGTGATGATCATGTGAGATCAACGGTAGTGTAGGAAGAGATTCTCCTCTGTTTCCTTAGGCAGGAATCTTGGGAGGTACTGGCAAAGGCTTCTGTATGGTGAAGGCCCTCCAGTGGTTCATACCTACACCTTCACCATGATCATCATCCACCCATCTTTGAACACCTGCCCCACTCCCCCACCAGCACTTTACACCATGCCACAACATCATCCCACTTATACAACAATTATCATCATCCTACAGTATCTCCAATGATCCATGACCATCACCCACCAGTCATCTACCCCCAACCCCCCTCCACCCACTTTCTCAACCTGTAATATTATACCAATGCCACCTTATTATTCCACTTACCTCAGTGACCATCATCCTACAGTACCATTGATCTCACCCATGCCAGTGAGCATCACCCACAAGTCATTGGTATTTTCCTATGTCCCCCCACCTTGCACCATTGCACCATCACCACTGCGTTTTTCCACTTGTATAACAATGGTCATCACCCTGTGGTACTACTGATTTAAAATTATTACCATTTATCAGTCACTGAAAACACTCCCATCCAGTGAACACCTTCATACTGCACTATATGAAAATGAAGAAGCTGACCAACTGACGAAGGAGGACAGCAGCCCCAACTGTAAAAGGTAGCCTCCTTGGAATGAATCAAAAATATTTCCAAGGAGACAAATAGGAAGATGACTTGAGCAGCACCCTGACTTCAACAAGAGGGATGCATACTACCGGATGCCCAGATCAGACCAAGTGAACATTGTTAGACTGAGGACAAGGCTCTCCAGACTTAAACATCACAGGTCCACTATACTCCACACCTGTGAGTCTTTCAAACCATCAATGCAGTGCAGCCCCAGAGACAGCTGAGCATTCCCAGCTAGGCCCAAAGTGGAAACCTGGCCTGCCAGCTCACCAATGAGTGCAAAACCCTACTGACCACTGGAGGGTCTTCACCATACAGCAGCCTCCGTCAGTACCTCCAGGATTCCTACCTAAGTAAACGAAGAAGAAGACCATCATTGTGATACTGAGAACCGGGCACTCCAGACTGTGACATCACATCTCTGCAAAACTCCACACTGGCGAGTCTTAAATTTATCCATGCAGCCCCAATGACGGCGGAACAGTCCCAACAACACCAAAAGTAGAAACCTGGCCTGCCAACACCCCGATGAGTGCAAAACTTTATTAACCACTGGAGGGCCTTCACCATACAGAAGCTTTCGCCAGTACCTCCACCATTCCTGCCTAAGGGAACGGAGAAGAATCTCTTCCTACACTACCGTTGATCTCACATGATCATCACCCATCGGTGACTGATTTATGATGATTTTTTTTGTGAATGAATATATATATTTTATATATATATATATATAGTTGTGTGTGTGTGTGTGTGTGTGTGTGTGTGTGTGTGTGTGTGTGTGTGTGTGAAAACTTTCCACAGTTAGTCTCATTATGATCATATGATCATAACTCACCCAGAACATTGTTTACATGTGGTCCCCCCCGCTTTGTGTGTGTGTGTGTGTGTGTGTGTGTGTGTGTGTGTGTGTGTGTGTGTGTGTTGTGCAACACATGATACCCTGTTTTTCATTGATCACTGCTATCTTCTCTCAACCAACATCAGCATAATGATGCCAACACATTATTTCACCTGTTACAATGAACATCATCCCACAGCGTTGTTTACTTTTTCAACAACACTATTAATATGAACCTCCCAACCTCCCACCCCCACCCCCCACCCCATAGTGGATGATGAGATATGAGCTCTCCTTCTCTTGCCCCCCCTCCCCCCCACTTATCATTATTATCAATCCACCAATAAAACAACCGTCACAAATATATCACACCACCCCACTAAACCAGACACACAACCCTATCGTATCACCCCCCCCCTCCCCCCACACAACCCCCCCTCCTTTTCATCTCCCATAATCCCCTCTGTCATTTCCGCCTGGCGGCTATTCTCCCTACCACATGGACAACAGATGAGTCACTCTTCGTTCTTTGTTTGTACTGTCCTAAATGTTAAATGTGATTTTTTTTTTTTGCCTGAAGAAGACCCAAGAGGTCGAAATGCATCGTGTCTTGTCATGTGCTTTGTTTGTCAACGTCATTGGCGGTAACTAACACCCTCTCTTTCTAAATTTTGCTTCGTTCTCCGCCGTCGGTCACTCCATTTTGAAAATCTATATTCAACATTTAATGACCATATAACGAAGACAAGAGCAGATGTATAGAACCAAAAGCAGTTTATCAGATTCTCTGTCATTACAGGTGATCACCTGTGAATACTGATCATATGCATTTAAATAATAAATTTAGTGTTGCCAACATGACCACAGTGGTGACACCACTATTCGAAACTCTTTTTTAGATAAAAAGCATGTTGTTGCCATTTTTGTCGACATAGAGAAGGCCTATGACACGACGTGGAAGTATGGAATCCTGTCAGACCTCCATCGGATGGGTTTCCGTGGCAATCTCCCAGTGTTATAGAACAGTTTTTGGCAGAAGGTCCTTCCAGGTCCGTGTGGGGACAACATTGTCAGAAATTCATGAGCAGGAAATGGGTTTTCCCACAGGGTAGTATCCTTTCCCCAGCCCTGTTTAGTATAAAAATAAATGAAATTGTAAACTCTGTCAACCAAGGTTCAGACTGCTCTCTTTTTGTTGATGATTTTGCCCTTTATGCATCTGGAAAGACATTTGCTGGTGTACAGCGCCAACTCCAGTTGTGTGTCTATAAAGTCCAACAGTGGGCAGTTGAAAATGGGTTCAAATTTTCATCAGTTAAAACAGAGTGCATCCACTTTCACAATTTCAGACAACTTTTTCCGCCACCAGAAATTTTCATAGATAAGGCTAAAATTCTGCTGTCACAGAAGCCAAATTTCTGGGTGTTACCTTTGACCAAAAATTGAATTTTAAAGCCCATATTCAGAAGTTGAAACATCGTGCCTCAAAGCCATGAATCTTGTTTTAATGGGTTGGGTAAGGTTTTGCTTTTAATCCTTTTTTAACATGTATACGTGGTAGTTTGAAACGTGGTGACAGTCCTGAGATAACCTCTGCTGTTGACGGGACTATAATTTTAATCTTAATCTTAACCATCTGCGCACTGGTGGAAAGTACAAAACAACATCAGCGTGTTCTGTTTTCTTTCATATCTTGATTAAGTGTTTCAGGTGAGTTAAAGAACCCCGTTAATGTGCGAATTCGTAGCATAATGTCTGCTAGTGCAGACGCTCTATAAACGTGAAGTTTAAAACACTGTATTGTCTTTACATTGCGCACTACAACACAGCAAGTGCCTGTTCTTTTGGTGTATTGGATAAATAAACACAGTAGAAATCCTTGTTTTGACTGACGTGGTTGTTGCAGCATGGGCCAGATACTGTGCAGGACTGTCACTATACGCCTTTCTGTCACTTTTGATACCTTAGATACAGCAAGATATATAACACGGGACAAGATATTGTGCGAGGTTGTCACTACACTTTTGATACCTTAGATACAGCAAGATATATAACACGGACAAGATATTGTGCGAGGTTGTCACTACACTTTTGATACCTTAGATACAGCAAGATATATAACACGGACAAGATATTGTGCGAGGTTGTCACTACACTTTTGATACCTTAGATACAGCAAGATATATAACCGGACAGATATTGTGCGAGGTTGTCACTACACTTTTGATACCTTAGATACAGCAAGATTATACCATGGACGATATTGTGCGATTGTCACACTTTTTGTCACAATGTTTTAATTAAATAGGCGGGATAATTGTCACATACGTCTTTCTGTCACACTTTTGAATGTTTTAATTAAATAGAGCAGGATATATAACATTGGCAAGATAGAGTGCAAGATTGTCACCATACGTCTTTCTATTACACTTTTAGATACCTTAATTAAATAGAGCAGGATATATAACATGGGCAAGATAGAGTGTAAGATTATCACTACACGCCTTTCTATCACACTTTTAGATACCTTTAATAAAGCAAGATATATAAACCCCTTGTCCTGTGACAATGGATACTGTAAGCTCACTGATTTGCAAATCTTTAATAGTGTTGTCGTTTCTCACTCCAGTTTCTTACTTTTTTAAAGATTGCTCTCTCTCTCTCTCTCTCTCTCTCTCTCTCTCTCTCTTCTCTCTCTCTCTCTCTCTTTGTGTGTGTGTGTGTGTGTGTGTGTGTGTGTGTGTGTGTGTGTGTGTGTGTGTGTGTGTTTTTATAAGACAGCACACTGCTCAACACAGATGTAAACGACATGACAGCATACCAACTTAGTGTACACTTTCCGTAACTTTGAAAATAATAAACCTCTGCCAACATGCATCCATTTTCATATACAATGACATAAGAACTATCAGTCCTGTTGATTTTCATTTTGAACAACAATTTCAACCCATAGAAAGCCAAGCAGTTTCCCCATAGGTAAATTTCATTATATATATATTATATATATTATATATATATATATATATATATATATATTATATATATATTACCAATCGGAAAACAAATCCATGTTAAAAAGTAGTCCAATAACAAAACATTTCCTGCCATCTTCTCTGTTCCTCACACGAAAAACAAACAAATAAACAGAAAAAATAAATGTACATTTATTTTAAAAAAGGCAAGATCTCCATTCTTTTCACTTTATTGGGCATGTAGACTGCAAAGGCAGAACATGAAGTTCAAACTGCTATATTCTTTTAACCGCCTAGACTCTCCGTTCCAATGAACATTTAGCTGGAGAGAATTATGACCTGTGCACTAGAGGGACATCAAAGCTCAGTAAGCATTGGTGGCAGGATTGTTAAAAACCGACGCTTTGCCGATGACATCGACAGGCTAGCAGGAGAAGAGCAGGAGCTAGCCAACCTAGCAGAGCGCCTTGAGAAATGTTCTGCAGCATTCGGCATGGAGATCAGAGCCGTAAAGACATAACCGATGACCAGCATTTGCTTTAAGGCAGCAGGAGTATGTCGATGAAAAGTGGTACCTGTGCGTTTTCAATGTACAGATCCTTTTGCCTGACAGCAACAGATTCACTTTTGTTATCTGATTTGACAATGGCGTATGCTACATTACGTTTTTTTTTTCGATCTGATTGTTTTTCCTCAGTACAGGTGGACTGTTTCAGCTAAGTAGAACAAAGCGTAGCAATTTCCTGGAGGCAGACACTGGCATGTTAATCAAGCATAGTGAAAGTTCCAGTCTTTGGGAACCAGCTGCAAGGTTCCTGTGGGAAAAGAGAAGCTGTGTCAGCGAGATCAGTTGCAGCAGTATAAGGAATGGGTGAATCATCATTGGGAAAACGAGCTGCAACATAGTGTTCTCATGAAGTAATGGCAATGGAAGAGACTGATATGTCTGTTGTTTTAGGCTGTAATGGGATAACGTTGGACCACATGTCACATTTGCCTTTAGTTACAGTAGACGGACAGGTCCGCGGGTAAATAAAGTATTATCTTGAAATCATTTAGAAAAAGTGTAAGTGAGGTATACAGAAAAGTTAAAACAAACTTCTTGCATCTTAATAATTCACACGCAGCAGGAAATATTGGAAACTGTTTTATGAACGAAAAAAAAAGCTAAGCGTGCATCTGTGAAATCTTTAGGAACTACACTTCTAATTGCTTGGATCAATGAAAGTGACATTTATCCACTAAAAGTACACCACGAAGTGTAACGATATTTCTTTGAGGGGCACTTTTGCAGATAGGCGCTTGCCTTCCATATAGTTTGATGCAGTCACCTTGACGCAATGTGACACACAACAGTAAAACATTTGGCTGGGATATACATCTTACCATCGATTAACTCCGTTGACGGGATAATACTTTAAAAAGAACTGGAAATTCACTCTGGTGTCCAAGAAATTAAGGCTTGATGAAACAAAGCTGCTGGCCTGAGAGTAAACGAACTAGTTAAATTCTCATAAAGAATAAAAGTAATAGTATTGTAGTTCTTCTAAACATCGGCTTCTGAAGAATAAAAGTAATACTATATATTTCTTCTTCTTCTAAATCTCTAAGAGAATGCAACTGAAATGTTCAGAAATTGCCAAAAAGGTATTTCTTCTATTTTCGAGACATTTGAAATAGATTTGGGTCTACGGTGGGATTTTGATTACAAGCGAACAATATAAAACTAACCAAGCGAACAGAGAGAGAGAGAGAGAGAGAGAGAGAGAGAGAGAGAGAGAGAGAGAGACAGACAGACAGACAGACAGACGACAGACAGACAGACAGACAGACAGACAGAGGCTGTCCTGTACTTACCCATCCCTCCAGGAACATTACAACAAACTCACCACAGTTTACAAGACAGAGCTACGACCGGAACATGATCTCGTAGAAACGCAAGGGCTGATAGAAAATCTTGACGTGACGGAAAGAAACGTTAACAACGTACTCTTGGACTGTGTGATTGAGGTTGCCAAGAAAACCGTTCCACATGGGTTCTTGAACAACTCCACCACTTAGTGGACTCCGGACCCACACACATCACCTGACAATCTGACCAGGGTTGGTGAGGAGGCTGAGACCACAATCACCCACATCCCACATCCCCACTGCAACCGCTCCCTGCCTCCAGAACCTACCGTGCTGTGCGGCACAGTGCCTAAAGACCCGACTGAAAAGCACAGGAAGAAGCTGCAGAAGAGATCAACTAGACTGGTCATGCAGAGAGGCACCACCAAGCAGCAGAGACTTACCAGAGCTTTGAACTGTCAGGGCAGCAGGCAACAGACTGATACCCTGGAAGACGGAGAAAAACCATTGGCGGGAGGCAAAGCTGTAAACGAACATGTTAAAATCTATACAAAAAATAATTGACTTCTATGTCCCAAGAACACTTGAGAAAGTCAAATAGGAAACAGGAAAGCAAATAAAAAGCGACATCATCCATGACTGAATAAAGGAAGATACACACATGAAGACCTATACAAAGCCATCAGCCCGCTGAAGAAGAGAACATCTCCAGGTCCATTAGCATTTCGAGTGAAATGTTGAAGCCCTGGTCTCAGAAATCGTTTCAACAGTGCTTTCAGAAAACTGCTGGGTATTTGCAGCCTAAGGCACAGAGAAGGGGGTGTCCCTCAGTGCTAGAAAGAAGTTAGGATTATATCCATACTGAAGAAAAAAGCGAAGTTTTGGGCTATTCTTCCACCAATGTAACAAGCTCTCAGAACAGAATATCAACAAAGATCTACAGAAGTACCTTGCAAATTTGTAAGTTTTATCGTTCCAGAGCAAGCTGGAATTAGGTGATAAGAGAACAGAAGCCAGACAACATTGCACAAGGCGTAAAGGGTAAAGTACAGGATCAGAAAGCAAGACACACTGCATGTAGTGACCTACAAAAGTCTTCAGTGACATGTGGGAGGACACTCTTCTTTACAAGCACCTAGCCAGTGGTAATGGCGGGACTGACACGATGAACTCTGAAAAGACGTACTTTGGGATCACCTTGATGAGAAATTGACATGCAAAACCAATATCACACTGCACACGCGGAGGCCAGAATAAAGTTGAACATCCCGAGAAAAACTAGCTGGAAGACAGCAAAGAGCCATTGAATTAATTTTAGGTGGCTATCAAGGCACATTACGATCACATCTGAAATACGTCTCAAACGCATCGATTACATACCACTCAGTCACACAACGGGAACATGACAAGTCCAGTATCAGGCACATTGCATCATTATCAAGAAATCCATACCTTTAGGCAGAATGCCAGAAACAAAAGGCTTTCACAGGTGGAAAAATAAAAAAAAGGGAAAAAAAAAAAAAAAGAAAAGAGAAAAAAGAAAGGAGATAAAAAGAGAACAAAGTGCAAAGCGACGGAACCGCTCACAAAGGGAGCAAACTGTGTATAATGTTTATTTGTGTAAATGAATTCAGCATGGAAGCCAAGACTGTGTAAAAAGAAATGTTTACAACTTTCACACAGACAATGAAATCAGGATGCACCTCTCTAGCTTATTAATAACAGAAAACAGACACCCTCCTTTTCTTCCTATCCCTTGAAGAAAAGAAAGAAAGCAGTGAAGAGTACGCTTTCTTCTTTTTCGAACCGAATCGTTGACACCTCAAACAGAAAACTCAACTACCACCCACGACCGCGCATTCTTTGAAAGTCAGTCTTGCCGCACGAGAACTCATCTGGGTTTGTGTGTGACTCTCAGTAGACATTGCAGAACCTTCTTCGTTCTTCCAGGCAATGTTTAGGTCCAGCATTGTTGGTACAGGAGAAGTTCAGGTCCGGTGTCGTTCAATCTGGATTCTTCTGCAGCATACATCACAAACACAGCTGGATCTACTCACCAGCTGTGGATCAGGAGGAATCATGTCGTTTTATTGACTCTGAAAGCGTGGAGCAAAGACACTGCTGGAAAGTTCAACCCCGTATTAAACTGCTGATCTCAAAGGTTTTGTTGAGAGAGAGAGAGAGAGAGAGAGAGAGAGAGAGAGAGAGAGGAGAGGAGAGAGAGAGAGACAGACAGACAGACAGACAGACAGACAGACAGACAGACAGACAGAGACAGACAGACGACTGACTGACTGACTGACAGAGACAGAGACAGCGACAGTCCACAAGGAGCGGGAGGGGAGATAGGGTAGGGGTGGCAGGAAGACTTCTGTTTCTTTAGTGACAGAAAGAAAATTCGTCTGCATGTTGAAAAGAGATTGTATAAAACTACCCTTTTTATCAACAGCATGCAAATAATAAATAAACACATTCATGCAACGATCAGACTTGGCTCCCGGTACAAACAGAGACCATAGAATCTCCAAGCTGCTCTTCCGAGTGTGACGAAAATAAGATGAAGAGAATACCAGTCAGCACCTCCGTACATTTCACCACAAAGGGTGAACACAGTGGTGAAAGCAATAACACTTCGTGATGGCTATTTTTGAAGATCTTTGTCTCCCCACCCCAGCTCTCCAATCCACTCCCCCTTCACACCCACACTTAAACATGGATGCAGGTGTTCATTGAGGGATCAGTCACCAGTGCTGTTTGGAGAGGATCAATCACCAGCGCTCTTTGGAGAGGATCAATCACCAGCGCTCTTTGGAGAGGATCAATCACCAGCGCTGTTTGGAGAGGATCAATCACCAGCGCTGTTTGGGAGGATCAATCACCAGTGCTCTTTGGAGAGGATCAATCACCAGTGCTCTTTGGAGAGGATCAATCACCAGTGCTCTTTGGAGAGGATCAATCACCAGTGCTCTTTGGAGAAGAGGCGCAGAGATGCACATCCGCTTCTCCAGTGGACAAAAGGGAGGCAGAAGCAACGCCGCCAAGCCTCCAACAAAATACAACGAGAGGTGCAACCCTAGTCGTTGCTGCAAATCCCACAGAACGTAACACAGTCCCTGATGACCTGATGGTCCTCCTAAATGAAGCCACACCGTCCTTGCATCATCGACAACAGGCGAGCTACCCGGGTAGAGGACTCACGGCAGTGGCTCCCATCTCAGTGCAGTATCCAAGGAACTGAAGAGTCACACAGAACGTCAGAGTCATGGGAGGACGCTGAACAGATTTAAAATAGTGGCAGCCTTCAAGATACGCACACCACAGGAGAGCTGCCAACAGCAAAAACAATCAGAAACTAGTCATCTTTCTTCCATCTGCAGACAGGACAGAACTGCCTGAACAGTCACGTGCAGAATCGTTTCCACATTGTACCATCAACTCTCTGCCCCAGGGGTGAAGAAGATCAGACAACTGAGCCATATTCTCGAGGACAGGGGGGCCCTTAGAGACCGGGCCGATATCCACCACTCTGAAGAGAAGCAGTACAGGTCTGTGAAGTTCTCAGTGGACCACCCACCTCGTCTGGAGGACCAGCCTCCACATGTAGCGGCGCTTGAGCAGAAAAAGAAAGGACAAAATGAAACCCAACATTTTGTACCTCCCCGGAATGCGAAATGCCACGAGTCCTGCCAATTTCCACGCAAAGCATCTGTGCTAATGTTTCAGAAATGAAAGGGAAATAACAGTAAGAGCTTTCTTGATCTGACTGTCATGTTTCAAGGGCTGTGAATAGTTACAAAAAATAGTTTATCACATTTGAAATGAGACTTCGGCAAAACTAAACATTTGCTGCCATGACGTCACGTTTATACGGTTCTGTCTGGTTTCTTACTGTCAGTCTAGTTAGTTCTGATTGTTAAAGATCCTGGTGTTTATGTTTTCACAGGGACGATAAAGAAATACAGTCATGTTGGGTCGCTTAATGATGTACTACAGCTGCCCGTTTAGAAGAGTGACCTTCAATGATCACAGACAAGAATCTGCCATATTGAGTGCACTTGTGTTTTTCTGTCAACGAGTGTAAAGATGAGAGGCTGAAAACATGCTTTGTAATCAAAATAAGATTAGAGTTTCATTCTTGTGTGTGTGTGTGTGTGTGTGTGTGTGTGTGTGTGTGTGTGTGTGTGTGTGTGTGGTGAGAGAGAGAGGAGAGAGAGAGAGAGAGAGAGAGAGAGAGAGAGAGAGAGTACTGAAAGACAAGGTCCACAGCGTCAAAGATTGTTAGTGGTACAAATGCTGACATGACAAACGACGTCTCTGTCATATCCAGCTTGTGGCCATCTTCCATCTTCTTCTGCGCATGTAAAACATGGACCCCCCATAGCAGACTTCAAAGAAAAAAAAGACAAGCTGCGGAGGTAAGATAAATATCGGTAAATGTCCCACATTTGGAATATTGATCACGTCATCAATGAAGAGCACGTATAACAAAACAAGAAGAAGAAGAAGAAAAGAAAGAAGAAAAACAGCTGACAATCCTCTCGACAATATTCAAGTGATACCCCTGTCCACCTGGATGTACATAGGTACATGACCTTTTCTAAGGCTAGGGAAGCTCAACGCAAAAAGAGACAGGACGTGGGCGCCACCCTCATTAAGCTGGCGCCAAGAAAGTTGAGGCCTCAATCCTTTCATTTCCCCTACAACTGTAAAAGAGTTTACAGAACTGCCTTAAACATTCTTTCTCCTTTCAGGAAGCTCAAATTGAAGTGGTATGGTCATCATGCCAACCATCCTCGTGTACACACGACTTCTCACGATGATGTTCAGAAGGTGAGGTGAACACTTGAAGATCAGGAAGTACAACACCTTGGTTGTCTGATTGTTGTGCTTGATTAATTGGTTTGAGGGTATGCACTTGTTTCCTAATGTCAGTATTGATATTGTTTTGACTGTCTTTGAATGATTGCAGTCTGCTTGTGGTATCTTTCATCTGACGTTGTAGATGTGTGTTCATCCTGTACTTGTTTGATTTGTTGTGAAAGATCTTGATTTAATGACTTTATGGAATTTTTCATTCTAATCTCCATATCACCCGTATTCTGAGTGTTCCGTTCAACTTGCTGGGCTGTGTGTTCAAGCTGATTTTTCAGTGTTTGTATGTCTTGCTGCATGTTGGAGATAGTGCGTGTGGTTGGGAGAAGCTGTTTTTGAAGGTGTGTGATAACGGCCATACTTGCTAGTTCAGAGAGTGTGGGGGAAATCCGATGCTGGGAGTTGGCACTCTCGGGGGTTAGTGTGTTGATAGAATGAGTAGCAGACAGAGGGTAGGGACTTGTGGGGGAGGGTGACAATACACGCTGTTCTAAAACACACGGGGTGGGCGTGGGAGGATCAGATGGGGGGTCAGTATTTTGCTGGGTAGAGGAAGGGACTGAGGAGTGAAAAATGTCAACAGGGGATGGACTGTTGATGGCTGGAGACTGGAGGGATGCAGGTGGCGATTCCATGCTGTCTGGGGCGGATTAGGGAGGGAGTGTGGCAGAGAGAGAGAGAGAGAGAGAGAGAGAGAGAGAGAGGAGAGAGAGACAGGACAGACAGGACAGATAGACAGACAGACAGACAGTGAGCAAATCAGCTGATTTTAGAGGCTTAAAGAGACAGACAGACAGACAGACAATGAGCAAATCAGCTGATTTCAGAGGCTTAGAGAGAGAGAGAAGAGAGAGAGAGAGAGAGAGAGAGAGAGAGAGAGCGAGACAGAGACAGAGAGACAGAGAGTCACAGAGACAGAGAGAGAGAGATGACTGAGACAACCAAACAGACAGACACCAAACTGACAGACAAGCAGAGACAGACATTGAATGTTATCGTAGCATCGTTGTTAATCATCCACCTCTCCGTTCATTGTGCACGCTTTTGTGTGTGTTCGTTTAAATTCTTTTTACTTTAAGTGATATAAGATCAAAGAAAGAAAGAAAGAGAGAGAGAGAGAGAGAGAGAGAGAGAGAGAGGAGAGAGTGAGTGAGTGAGTGAGTGAGTGAGTGAGTGAGTGAGTGAGTGTGTGTGTGTGTGTGTGTGTGTGTGTGTGTGTGTGTGTGTGTGTGTGTGTGTGTGTAGTCGCCCTGTGGGTTGGTCATAGAATAGACCCACTGCCCTGCCATGCATGTGGTAAGAGGCGACTAAGGCAGGACCACCACGCCCGGAGGATAAAGGAGTTTGCGTAGGGCTAACAACCCTACCTGTTAAAAAGACCAGTTGTAGAAGCATCGACGACAACGAACCAAAACATTCACCTGGGCAAGTAAGGGTCTCCATCCCGGAGACTTGGACGTGGTGCAGTGAAAGCCGAAAGGAAGCTGCAAGGCTGACTCCCCTTCTAACACCCAGGACAACAATGAGAGCAGCCACATGGAACATCAGGACGATGTACGAAACAGGACAAACCATCCAAGTAGCGAGATAGATGAAAAACTGCAAGATCGGAGTGCTAGGACTGAGTGAGACAAGGTGGCTACAGTCAGGACAGCTGAGACTTTCATCTGGAGAACAGCTGCTGCTGTACTCGGGACACACAGAGGATGGAGCCCCCCACACTGAGGGTGTGGCCCTGATGCTGGCACCGGAGGCACAGGGGGCACTCATCGGATGGGAACCTGTCAACTCCCGCATCATCACAGCCAAGTTTACCACGAAGAATAATGACATCAGGCTGAACATCATCCAGTGCTATGCTCCCACCAATGATGCGGAAGAAGAGAAGAAAGGTGACTTCTGCCAGCAACTACAGACAGTGATAGACAGAAGAGGAGCAAAGGACGTAACCATACTGATGGGAGATTTCAACGCCAAGATTGGAATGGACAACACAGGCTACGAGGACATCATGGGGACACACGGACTGGGACAGATGAACGAGAATGGTGAGCGCTTTGCGGACCTGTGTGCCCTGAACCAGCTGGTGATAGGAGCAAGCATCTTCCCACACAAGCGCATCCACAAGGCTACATGGAGATCCCCGAACCACGTCACGGAGAACCAGATTGACCACATCTGCATTAGCCGCAAGTTCAGGAGATCATTGCGGGATGTACGAGTGGTGAGAGGTGCTGACGTGTCATCAGACCACCACCTTCTTTTAACAACAGTGAGACTTCGCCTCATAAGATTCACAAACACGAACAACACACGGACAAGGTACAATGTTAGACTGCTCAGAAACAGGGACACACAGGCAGCATTCCAGATCAGCCTTTC
>JAMYXO010002702.1:0-22684 GCA_033310375.1 Conus canariensis | reverse complement strand
AAATGCATACCCTTGTATTATTATCGTTTTCCATCAGAATTTAAGATACAGTTATTAGGTAGAAATATGTCAAATGAATTGTTATTCAGAGTTGCAGTGTACATTACTAAATCCTTAAAGTTAAGGAAGTAAAACCCCTGTCTATAACTGATTCGTAAGGTAAACGTTTACTTGAGTTGTTCATAAAGTTTGCGTGTATTTCTTGTTTATTTGTCATTATACTCTTTCCAACTCACCTACACCTTGCTAATTATGTGCAAATCAGTTCCCCTGTTCATATTGGCCAGAGGGCCTGCAAAAACTGAATAAACCAATTTTATTATTATTACTATTATTATTATTATTACACACACACACACACACACACACACACACACACACACACACACACACACACACACACACACACAAATACACACACACACGCACACACACACACACACACACACACCACACACACACACACACACACACACACACACACACGTAGGGAATCTCTCTCTCTAACTCTCTCTCTCTCTCTCTCTCTCTCACACACACACACACACACACACACACACACACAACACACACACAACACACAACACCACACACACACACAACACTGAGCCTTTTGGATGTGGGTTTGCCTGCTCCCATGTCCAGCGTCAGTGTCGGCACCAATAGCAGGGGAATAGTCTGCCACAACACCAACAAACACAACAATGTTATCAACAATACTTTCATCTAGGCCACCAATAGCAGGGGAATAGTCTGCCACAACACCAACAAACACAACAATGTTATCAACAATACTTTCATCTAGCGTCAGTGTCGGCACCAATAGCAGGGGAATAGTCTGCCACAACACACAACAAACACAACAATGTTATCAACAATACTTTCATCTAGGCCACCAATAGCAGGGGAATAGTCTGCCACAACACCAACAAACACAACAATGGTATCAACAATACTTTCATCTAGGCCACCAATAGCAGGGGAATAGTCTGCCACAACACCAACAAACACAACAATGTTATCAACAATACTTTCATCTAGGCCACCAATAGCAGGGGAATAGTCTGCCACAACACCAAAAAAAAGGAAGGAGGCGCTGTGTATATGTTTGTGCGTGTGCGTATGTGCACGCACGAGCGCACGAGTTTGTGTGCATGTGTGTGTATGCTGTGTGTGTATGGGCGCGCGCGCGCGCGCGTGTGTGTGTCTTGGAGGGGGGGGGGGGGGGGATGGGA
The DNA here is from genome assembly GCA_033310375.1 of Conus canariensis. Classification (NCBI taxonomy): domain Eukaryota; kingdom Metazoa; phylum Mollusca; class Gastropoda; order Neogastropoda; family Conidae; genus Conus; species Conus canariensis. Next base: position 21,449 of record JAMYXO010002702.1, on the reverse strand, counting down.
CGAGTGATGAAGGGAAAAGGCACAGACCCCCACCTCAGTCCCACTCATCACATCCCTCACCTGGACCAATTTCAGAGCAAGAGATCTAAAATAAATAAAAAAATAAAAACAAAAGCGGCAAATACCAACCACAAAATTGTCACAAAACTGTATGATCACATTAGATTAGTAACTGTTACAGTTTAGCTAAAGGAAAAGGGTCCTTTTTCTCTTAAGCCAGAAAACACTGTGTGCAGAATATAGCCAGAAAACAGTGTGTGCAGAATATAGCAAACATGTGGCGAATGCAAAAACAGTGTGTGCAGAATAAGATAGCCAGAAAACAGTGTGTGCAGAATATAGCCAGAAAACAGTGTGTGCAGAATAAGATAGCCAGAAACATGTGTGCAGAATATAGCCAGAAAACAGTGTGTGCAGAATAAATAGCCAGAAAACAGTGTGTGCAGAATAAAATAGCCAGAAAACAGTGTGTGCAGAATATAGCCAGAAAACAGTGTGTGCAGAATAAGATAGCCAGAAAACAGTGTGTGCAGAATATAGCCAGAAAACAGTGTGTGCAGAATATAGCCAGAAAAGCAGTGTGTGCAGAATATAGCCAGAAAACAGTGTGTGCAGAATATAGCCAGAAAACAGTGTGTGCAGAATAAAATAGCCAGAAAACAGTGTGTGCAGAATATAGCCAGAAAACAGTGTGTGCAGAATATAGCCAGAAAACAGTGTGTGCAGAATATAGCCAGAAAACAGTGTGTGCAGAATATAGCCAGAAAACAGTGTGTGCAGAAATTAGCCAGAAAACATGTGTGCAGAATAAGCAGAAAACAGTTGTGTGCAGAATATAGCCAGAAAACAGTGTGAGCAGAAATTAGCCAGAAAACACTGTGTGCAGAATATAGCCAGAAAACAGTGTGTGCAGAATATAGCCAGAAAACATGTGTGCAGAATATTTGCCAGAAAACAGTGTGTGCAGAATATAGCCAGAAAACAGTTGTGGCAGAAATATAGCCAGAAAACACTGTGTGCAGAATATAGCCAGAAAACAGTGTGTGCAGAATATAGCCAGAAAACAGTGTGTGCAGAAATAGCCAGAAAACAGTGTGTGCAGAATATAGCCAGAAAACAGTGTGTGCAGAATATAGCCAGAAAACAGTGTGTGCAGAATATAGCCAGAAAACAGTGTGTGCAGAATAATAGCCAGAAAACAGTGTTGGCAGAATATTAGCCAGAAAACAGTGTGTGCAGAATATAGCCAGAAAACAGTTGTGCAGAATATAGCCAGAAACAGTGTGTCAGAATAAAAGCCAGAAAACAGTGTGTGCAGAAATATAGCCAGAAAACAGTGTGTGCAGAATATAGCCAGAAAACAGTATGTGCAGAATATAGCCAGAAAACAGTGTGTGCAGAATATAGCCAGAAAACAGTGTGTGCAGAATATAGCCAGAAAACAGTGTGTGCAGAATAAGATAGCCAGAAAACAGTGTGCAGAATGAATAGCCAGAAAACAGTGTGTGCAGAATATAGCCAGAAAAACAGTGTGTGCAGAATATAGCCAGAAAACAGTGTGTGCAGAATAAGATAGCCAGAAAAACAGTGTGCAGATATGAGATAATGGCCAGAAAAACAGTGTGTGCAGAAATAGCCAGAAAACAGTGTGTTCAGAATATAGCCAGAAAACAGTGTGTGCAGAATAGATAGCCAGAAAACAGTGTGTGCAGAAATAGCCAGAAAACAGTGTGTGCAGAAAGATAGCCAGAAAACAGTGTGTGCAGAATGAGATAGCCAGAAAACAGTGTGTGCAGAATATAGCCAGAAAACAGTGTGTGCAGAATATAGCCAGAAAACAGTGTGTGCAGAATATAGCCAGAAAACAGTGTGTGCAGAATATAGCCAGAAAACAGTGTGTGCAGAATATAGCCAGAAAACAGTGTGTGCAGAATAAGATAGCCAGAAAACAGTGTGAGCAGAAATTAGCCAGAAAACAGTGTGTGCAGAATATAGCCAGAAAACAGTATGTGCAGAATATAGCCAGAAAACAGTGTGTGCAGAATATAGCCAGAAAACAGTGTGTGCAGAATATAGCCAGAAAACAGTGTGTGCAGAATAAGATAGCCAGAAAACAGTGTGTGCAGAATATAGCCAGAAAACAGTGTGTGCAGAATATAGCCAGAAAACACTGTGTGCAGAATATAGCCAGAAAACAGTGTGTGCAGAATAAGATAGCCAGAAAACAGTGTGCAGAATGAGATAGCCAGAAAACAGTGTGTGCAGAATATAGCCAGAAAACAGTGTGTGCAGAATATAGCCAGAAAACAGTGTGTGCAGAAGAAGATAGCCAGAAAACAATGTGTGCAGAATATAGCCAGAAAACAGTGTGTGCAGAATAAGATAGCCAGAAAACAGTGTGTGCAGAATGAGATAGCCAGAAAACAGTGTGTTCAGAATATAGCCAGAAAACAGTGTGTGCAGAATATAGCCAGAAAAGCAGTGTGTGCAGAATATAGCCAGAAAACAGTGTGTGCAGAATATAGCCAGAAAACAGTGTGTGCAGAATGAGATAGCCAGAAAACAGTGTGTTCAGAATAAGATAGCCAGAAAACAGTGTGTGCAGAATATAGCCAGAAAACAGTGTGTGCAGAATATAGCCAGAAAACAGTGTGTGCAGAATATAGCCAGAAAACAGTGTGTGCAGAATATAGCCAGAAAACAGTGTGTGCAGAATGAGATAGCCAGAAAACACTGTGTGCAGAATATAGCCAGAAAGCAGTGTGTGCAGAATATAGCCAGAAAACAGTGTGTGCAGAATATAGCCAGAAAGCAGTGTGTGCAGAATATAGCCAGAAAACAGTGTGTGCAGAATATAGCCAGAAAAAAGTGTGTGCAGAATATAGCCAGAAAGCAGTGTGTGCAGAATATAGCCAGAAAACAGTGTGTGCAGAATATAGCCAGAAAACAGTGTGTGCAGAATATAGCCAGAAAACAGTGTGTGCAGAATATAGCCAGAAAACAGTGTGTGCAGAATATAGCCAGAAAACAGTGTGTGCAGAATATAGCCAGAAAACAGTGTGTGCAGAATATAGCCAGAAAACAGTGTGTGCAGAATATAGCCAGAAAACAGTGTGGTGCAGAAAATTGGAGATAAGCCAGAAAACAGTGTGTGCAGAATATAGCCAGAAAACAGTGTGTGCAGAATAAGATAGCCAGAAAACAGTGTGTGCAGAATGAGATAGCCAGAAAACTGTGTGCAGAATATAGCCAGAAAACAGTGTGTGCAGAATATAGCCAGAAAACAGTGTGTGCAGAATGAGATAGCCAGAAAACAGTGTGTGCAGAATAAGATAGCCAGACGACAGTGTGTGCAGAATGAGATAGCCAGAAAACAGTGTGTGCAGAAGAAGATAGCCAGACGACAGTGTGTGCAGAATGAGATAGCCAGAAAACAGTGTGTGCAGAATGAGATAGCAGCGTTCTGGGAGCATCTCAAGTCCACAATGACATTCCGGTGGTCAAACCAATGGTACCACGAAGAAAACAGCAGTAGTTACTGTTTTTGAGATAGAAACGGTGTTGATGACTCTAAGCAGAACGTGACAACAGTAAGTGTAACCTGAAATCACCCCTTTATATGGGGGTGAGGAGTGTGTGGGGGGTGGGATGTTGTTACTGTTTCCACTGACACGGTAGGCCCCTCTTCCCTTCAATGTGCAGAGAAGTTCAGTGTGTGTGTGTGTGTGTGTGTGTGTGTGTGTGTGTGTGTGTGTGTGTGTGTGTGTGTGTGTGTGTGTGTGTGTGTGGTAACTGCCTTAAAATACCAGTTACAGAGTCAACAGAAAGAGCATTTTATGACCCTACAGGGCGGTGACCAATTAAAACAGTCCATGATCGCAGTTATTTCTGGTTTTCTTGTCTGCTCCAACTTTGTCCAGCAGCCTTTGATAGACGCAGGACAAGGATTGTTTCAAACACAATGCGAAACAGACAGTTACATGTTTGACAAACACTTCTCAGACATAATGACAATTACGTGTTCGACAAACACTCCTCAGACGTAATGACAATTACATGTTCAACAAACACTCCTCAGACGTAATGACAATTACATGTTCGACAAACATTTCTCAGACGTAATGACAATTACATGTTCGACAAACACTCCTCAGACGTAATGACAATTACATATTCGACAAACACTCCTCAGACGTAATGAGAATTACATGTTGGACAAACACTCTTCAGACGTAATGAAACACAACCACAAACCTACACTGGTCAAGACTGCCTGAGGGCTGTCAGCGGCAAACAAGCGATGGTCAGACCCTGGCTGACCACTCTGAACGATTGACTGCCCTCCCCCCCCCCCCGGCCCACCACCCCTCCAGTCCCCTTCCCCTACCGCCTCCTTTTGAAATACCTTTGAGATGATGTGGGGTGTGTTATGATATCCTCCACATTGCTGTCAGCCAACAACTCTCTGCCTGTGATTGAGGAGATCCAGGTCACTTCTTGCCCACCCCATCCCCCAACTCCACACCCCACTTTGCACACACTCCTACAGACCTCCCCCTCCATCCACCCTGCTTCCACTCCTCTCTCTCTGTCTCTCTCTGTCTCTGTCTCTCTCTGTCTGCCTGTCTGTCTGCCCTGCGTCTGTCTGTCTGTCTGTCTGTCTGTCTGTCTCTCTCTCTCTCTCTCTCTCTCTCTCTCTCTCTCTCTCTCTCGTTCTCCATTTTTTCTCAATGTTTTGACGAAGAAATGACTGGCACTCTTTTCCTGTTCCTAGCACTCTAAGCGGTGTCTGATTAAGATGCTGTGCAGTTCAGAGATGGTTCTGATCTCTGGTTGAACTGATCTGAACAGCAAAGAGAGGACTGATAACAAGTTCAATGTCACTACCATCAGCAGAGATGGTTCTGATCTCTGGTTGAACTGATCTGAACAGCAAAGAGAGGACTGGTAACAGGTTCAATGTCACTACCATCAGCAGAGATGGTTCTGATCTCTGGTTGAACTGATTGAACAGCAAAGAGAGGACTGATAACAAGTCCAGTGTCACTACCATCAGCAGAAGATCCCTAAATAACACTCCACGAAATGAATCCACCAACCACAGAATAATTACACATCATCAAATCCAATGTTTGAGAATCATAGTGGGGTGCAGCCAATCACGTAACGAGGAGAGTTCAAGAATGGTCAAACACGATGACTTAGAACAGCCAGTTAAAATTCAAGGAACCTTCCAGAAGAATCGGGAACTGGTTTGTGTTACAGCCAATTGAAACGCTTGGAAAACATTCAAGAATGGATTTCTGGAAGCTTCTTGTACTTTCAGTCCGATGCGGTCCTCGACTGGGGCTCTAAACACATCTGTCTCATCCTGGCGTGTCTCGCACATACATTATTTAATAGACTTACGTCACGTGACACTTAAGATTACTTTTAGGTTCAACTACTAAACATGGAAATTCACCAATTTTCCACTGTGAAAGCAGTGTGACAGGGTTGACAGAATGCTCTTTTAGCTGCAGAAACAAAGAAATGGGCACCTCAAGTGTTCTACAGGGCAGGCAGAATACTCTTTCCCATCAGGTTTCAATGTCCTTCCCACATTGGGACTGTCGTTGAATGGATGTGGTGGCGCCCTCTGGAGGGAGGGCTCCTCACGCCGGCTCCGCGACTGGGCAATCATTGTCGTCAGTAGGGGGCGTAGTAGGTGGTGTCCTGCATATGTTGGATCGGAACAGGTGCCACTGAACACCACCGAAGTGACTTGGCAGCAGTGCAGTGTCTCCTCCGGTGGGTTGCTTCTTGACGACTTGATATTGGCTGCTCCGTGCCCGTGCTAGCGTTGCGGCGGGCTGAGCCGGCCTGTTGGTTGTGGACACGGGGGAGGGGGTGGGTGAGGGTGGAGGTCGGGGAGAGCAGCGTGGGTGCAATGCCACTGAACACTGGACAGAAAAAAAAGCTCTTTCCAATCAGAGACGAAGAAATGAGCACCTCTAGTTTTTACAGGGCAAGCTAAAATATGCTCTTTTTCAGAACAGACACAAAGAAATGGCCACCTCCAGTTTTCTACAGGGCAGACAGAATGGTCTTTTTACTGCACAGACAAAGAAATGGGCATCTGTAGTTTTCTACAGAGTAGGCAGAATGCTGTCTTCACTGTAGAGACCAAGAAATGGGCGCTTCCAGTTTTCTACAGGAGCAATGAGAATAGTCAGCTCCTTTCAGAGAAGCAAGGTGTCTTATTCATTGCACAGAACAAGAAATGAGCCTTCAGTGTCCTAGAATCGGCGCAGGATGTGGTGTCACTGCAAAGAAATGGGCACGTCCAGTTTCTACACGGCGAACAGAATGCGCTTTCCATCGCATGTTGATGGCACTGTGGCATCAAGGAATCGATAGTGAAAATGGTGCGGCATAAAAACTGGGGGAATGGAGTCGTGAATTTCCCAATGTCATGTTTGGATGAAAAATGATCAGATAGGAGTCTGCACATGTATGGCGTGCGCCCGGACAACCGTACCAAAACAGCCCCCCCCCCCCCCCCCAACCCTCCACCCCACAACCCCACAAAAAGGCACCCCAGGCCGCCCAGTACGCAGGCAGAAGCACGCTGGAACACACACACAACACACACACACACACACACACAACACACAACACACACACATACCAAACAAACACCAAAAAGGCACCCAGGCCGCACACACTTACGAGGGCAGCCACGCCGAACAAAAACACACACCCCACCAAACAACACCAAACAAAACAACACGACACCCCCCGGGCGCGCGCGGGCAGCACGCCGCACGGGCACCCGAGCAGCACGTACGCACCACGCAGCACCCGCACACAAACCCTACAAATACACGGCCCAGGGACGCAAGGTACGATGTTGCACGCCCCCGAGCGAGAAAGTAGCTGGAAAGTGCTTGCTTACGTTGCTCCCAAAAACTGGACAAAGCAACAAAGAGAGTTCTGTAAGAATAACAGAACGGGTGGCGGGTTTTGAAAGAAAAGAGAGAGGGGGGGGGAGAGGAGAGAGGAGAGAGGGAGAAGGAAAAGAGAGAGAGAGGGAGAGAGGAGAGAGGAGAGAGAGAAAGAAAGAAAAAAAAAAGAAGAGGAGAGAGAGAGAGAAAGGGGAGAGTGAGAGAGAAAGAAAAACAGAAGACGAGAGAAGAAGAGAGGGAGAGAGAGAGAGAGAGAGAAAAGAGGAGAGAGTGAGAGAGAAAGAAACAGAGAGAAGAGAAGGAGAGGAGAGAGAGGGGAGAGAGAGAGAGAGAGAGAGAGAGAGAGTTTGTCAGGGGATGGGGAAAGGTGTGAAGATGGGTGGTGGGGTAAAGGGGGGAGAGGGAAGAAGGGGAACAAAGAGGTTGGTTTGTAGTCGGCAAACAATGAAGTGTAGGACACAGGCTTTGAACTTGTGCGTGGTGGTGGTGCGTGCGGCGTGGGTGTGTGTGTGTGTGGTTGTGGGGTTGTGTTGTGTGTGTGGTTCTCTCTTCCTCTCTTCTCCCCTTCTCTTCTGTATTCTTTATGCGTGACTGTGGTTTTCTTGCCCGTCCCCTGTACCCGCGTTGTTGTCAGTTGGTCTCTCTGTATTTGTGTGTGTGGTGTGTGTGTTGTGGTGTGTGTGTGTGTGTGTGTGTTTGGGTGTGGTGTGGGTGGTGTGTGTGTGTTGTGTGTGGGTGTGTGTGTGTGTGTGTGTGTGGGGGAGTGGGTGTGTGTGTTGTGTTGGTGTTTTCTTCTCTCTCTCTCTCCTTTTCTCTCTCTTCTCTCTCTTCTCTCTCTCTCGTATTCTCTATCGGACTGTGGTTTCTCTTTGCCGTCCCTGTCACTCTGTCGTCTGCTGCAGTCTGGTTCCTGTTTGTGTGTGTGTGTGGTGTGTGTGTGTGTGTGTGTGTTTTTTTGTGTGTGTGGAGTTTGTTGTGTGTGTGTGTTTGTGGTGTGTGTGTGTGTGTGTGTGTGTGGTGGTGTGTGTTTGGGTTGTGGCGCGCGCGGCGCGGCATTGGCTCCTCTCTGTCTTGTGTGAGTGTGTGTGTGTGTGTGTGTTGTTGTGTTGTGTGTGTGTGTGTGTGTGTTTGGTGTGTTTGTGTGGCGCCGCGCGCCCTGTCTGTGTCTTGTTACTCTGTCTCTTTCTCTGGCCCTCTCCGTCTCTCAGCCCTGTCTATCTGTTGTCGTGTCTGTTCTGTCTGTCTGTTTGTTTCTCTCTCTCTCTCTTCACTCTCTCTTTCTCTCTCTCTCTTCTTTTATTAATGGCACAATTTTTGAAAAAATTTTTCAAAATGTTTTGCGAAAGGAACAGATAAGGGATGCTACGTTGGCGGCGCACTCCCAACAACCCTAACGCACGATGCACAACACAACACACACACAAAACAAAACCCACACAACCCCAAACACCCAAAACCCAACACATCACATCACACACAAAATTCACACTAACTCACACACAACAACACACACAAAAAGAATTCTTTTTCTTCTTTCTTCTCTAAAACATATATATTTTTATAATATATATTTATAATTTTTTTTAAAAAGGAAAAGGGTTTTAAAAATTTTTACTACAACGTTTTTTATGCAAAACCCCGTGCGGTTGCAATCGTCGGATGGGTGGGTCGTGTGCCGGTTTTTTAAAATGTTGTGTTGTTGTATCACGGCGTCTTGTTTTTCGAAAAACACAGCCCACGTGATGACAGAAACCAAGCAGTTATAAAACCCCCGGAGCACAGCCCCCCTCCGACGATTGCAACCCATGCGGTTTCCTATGAAAAAGTTGTAGAAAAAAAATTTTTTTTAAATGCGTGCGTGTGTGGTGCAGAGTGCGTGCGTGGGGGGCCGGCGGCATGTGTGTGTGGGGTGGGGGGTGTGTGTGTGTGTGTGGTGTGTGGTGCGTGTGGTGGCCCCGGCGGGCGGGGTTTTTATCTTTTCATAACTATTTAAAAAATTTTACACAATTTAAAAAATGAAAAAATATTGCCACGAAAAAAAATTACTCTAAATTTTTAAAACCACAAAAAAATTTTTTAAATTTTTACCCTAAGACCAAAAAACAGTCAGTTACGTGGGGGGGGGGGGGGGGGGGGGAGGGCCCCAGACGGAAAATCCGAAAAACCTATGGGCCCCCCAAAAAATTTTAAAGATTTTTTTCATACTTTAAAAATTTTGCATCGACAAAATTTTTTTTTCATAATTTTTAAAAAAAAAAAAAAGTATTCCAAACAAAAAGCGGGAAAACCCTTAAAGCCCCTGCAAACTGCGCCAATAAAAATATTTTTTCCCCCAAAATTTGGAAAAACACAAACAAAAAAATTTTTCGCCTTTTTTTTTCCCTCCATGGCTTCTTTTAAAGGGACCCCCCGGGTTCGACAAATTAAATGCCACAAAATTCTAATCAGCGGGTTTGATGAGGTAATAGCTTTAAAAACCCAACATAATTGTGGTGTTCTTTATTGATTTCAAAAAAGCTTTTGATGTTAGCCCACAACCCTTTTTTTTTGAAAATTAAAATTTTATGGTTTTTCCCAAGAGTTTAGCTTTTCACTTTTTCTCAAAAAATAGGAAAACAAGTGTAAAAATTAATACGATTTCTTTTCATTTAAAACCCTTTTCCCTTTATGGGCCCCCAAAAAAGGTCAAACCGGGTTTCCTTTTTTTAAAATTTTTAACCCAATGATTACTTCCTATCGATCCCCCTGTGAACCCCTTTGTGTGATAAACAACCCCACACAAATCTTTGTTTTTAAATGTTCTTGCACAAATTTAAAAGAAAGTGGGGGAATGCGTGCAGGGAAATGATAAACCCCTGCTTTCCCCCAAAAAAAAAAAAAACCCTAAATCCTGCTTATAAAAAAACAAAAAGACAAAATTCACTATTCCCGTTTCCCCCGGATTTAAAGTGAATTTTTTAAAGGGTTTAAACCCCCTAAATTTTTGGAATCAAATTTTTTAAAATTTTATTTGGGCCCAAGCCAACCCCCTCAATGTAAAACAGGTTCTGAAAGGGCTTAATTTCCCAAAAAAAAAATTTCCCCCGGACCCCCCCCCAAAACCCTTATGTTTTTTCCCTGGGAATGTACTTAAAAAAATCCTTTTAACATATTAGGTTTGTAAAAGGCTCGTCCCTGATTCACCCCAAACAACCCCAAGGGCCCAAAAACCCTTCCAACCCATTTTAAACCTTTAGGGCCCAATTTTGCTTTCCCCCCATCAAAACCCCCCAAAAACCATCCCCCCTTTTTTTTCCCTTTAGTAAAAAGGGACTATAAAGAAAAGTTTTGAATTAAAAAATGCACTTGTTTTTCAGTGTGTGTGTGTGTGGGGTGTTTTGGGGTGTGTGGTGTTTTGTTTTTTTAGTGTGTGTTGTTTTGGTGTGTTTTTGTGTGTGTTTTGGGGTTTTTTCCCCTTACTTTTTTCCCCCTTTTTTAAATGTCTTTTAATGCTTTTTTTTTTATGCGACTCTCTTCTTTCTTTTTTCTCTCTCTCTTCTCTCTTCTCTTTTTTTCTTTCTTCCCTTCTTCAGGGTTTGTGGTAAATTGTTTTATTATCTGTTTGACTTTTCCCCCCCCCCCCCACCCCCCCCCCGGGGTTGATGGCATTTTTGCTTTTTTTTCCAAAATTTGTGTTTTTTTTTTTTTTTTTTTCTGGCAAAAAAAAATCTTTGGGCTTGACCCCCTTGGACTTTTGTTGTCATTTTGTTTAAAATGTTTTTCCCCCCCCCCACCCCCCCTTTCCCCCCCTTCCCCCCCCTTTTTTCCCCCCTTTCCTTTTTCCCCGCTTGCGTTTCCCCCCCCCCCCCTTATCTTTATAAAAAAATTGTTTTCAAATTTTTTGTTTAGCCATTTTTGCATGTTTTCTATTGCCCCATTGTATTTTGATGTGACCCTCTTGGGGGGGCTGGATGTAAAAAAGACACCCCATGCTTTTTATTATTTTTAAATTTAAAAAATTTTGTTTTTTTCCTTTTCTTTTTCTTGTTTGTCCTCTCTTTTTTCTTCTCTTCTCTCTTTTTTTTCTTTTTCTGGGCTTGTTCTTCTGTTCTTTTGTTTTTGTGTTTCGGGGTTTTCTTTTCCCCCCCCCCTTTTTCTTTTCTCTTTTCTTTTTTCCCTTTTCGTTTTGTCGTTTTTTCTTTCCCCTTTTCCCCCTTTTTTTCCCCTTCTCTTTTTCTTTTTTCTTTTTCTGTTTGTTGTCTGTCGTTGTCTGTTGCCCAGTGTTCTCTGTTCTTGAAATCCCCCCCCCCTTTCTTCTTGTTTTTGTTTTCTTTTTGTTCTTTTATGTTTCTTGTCTGTCTTTTTAGTTTCTCTGTCTTTTTCTCTCTTCTTTTCTCTCTCTTTTCTCTCTCTCTCTCTTTTTTGGTCCCATAAAAAAAATTTTGGCCCCTGCAAATGTGTACCCCAAAAGGACCTGTTGGTGCCAGTCTTGGTCCCTTGATGTCCCGATGGGAAAAACCCCAACAGGGGTCAAAGAGAGGGGAGGACGGACAAGGGGGCAGTGATTTTGCCCGATGGGGGGAACCCCAACTGTGGGTCACCCAAAGGGGAAGGGAAGACGGGGCCCAAAACGGCCCGTGATCGTGGAGGGGGAAAACCCGCAGTGGGAGCCAAACAGGAAAGGGGGCCCCGGAAAATGGTCATGATCCCCCCTCTTGGAGAATCACCTGTGGGTCACCCCAAAACCCAAAAGGGGGGAAAAACCTGGCCCGTAAAAGTCCCCTTTGTGGGGCCCCCCATGGGGTACCCCAAGACGGGGAATGGAGGGAAACCACGGGTTGGGTTTTGTCCCCAATGTGGGGAATCACATGTGGGAGAAAAAAGGGGACGGGGAAACCCCTGGTCAGTGTTTCCCTTTGGGAGTTGTTGGCCCGTTGCTTGTTTTTTCCCCCCCCTATTGGGATTGTTTGTCAGTTTTTGTTGCTTTATTCAAGTTTAAAAGGCTGTCCCAGTTTAAATTTTGTTTTTGGTTGGTTTTTTATGGGGAAAAATTCCCCCCTTTTTTTTTGCAAATTTTACGTCTGTCTGTGTTTGTGTTGCGAAAAAAGAACCCCGGCTTTTGTTTTTCCCCGGGGGGGGTCTTTTTTGGGACAAGAGGGCAGGAGGAGAGGTGCGACCTGGGTTTAAATGTGAAATGCGTCATCGTCCGCCCCCCCCTGCCTCCCAAAAACAGCAGGTAGGCTTTCACGTTGAGGTTGCCCTTCTTGTTTGGCCCCCCTTTTGATAAGTCAAGGAAAGAACAGGCGTGGGGCCCCCAAACGTGCCCGTTTACCAAACCCCCACGAAACGAGCAGGCACCAACACATGAAAAGCGCACGCCAAAGGGCGATTTTCCCCTTACGGAACCCCAAAAATTTTTTCTCTCTTCCCCCCTTTTTTTTTTCTCTCTTCTCTCTTTTTCTTCAAATCGTCATGGGAGTGGGCGCGGCATGTGTGTGGTATTCGATTTGGTGGTTGAGTGCTGTTTGCTTTTAAATGTCGTTGTTTTATGCCCTTTTTGTGTCTAAACCGCAGAAGGGGTTTTTATTTTTGGGTGTTGGGGGTCTGTGTGGGGTGCGTGCTTTGTGCGTGTGTCGCGCGCGGTTTTTTTTTTAAAAATATTTTTAAAATTTTATATATATTTTTTTGTGGGTGTGTGTGTGGTTGTGGTGTGTGTGGTGTGTGGGGTTTGTTTGTGTGAGGTGTGTGTTGTGTGGGGGGGTTTTTTTTGTGGGGTGTTTGTGTTTTTTGTGTGTGTGTGTTTTGTGTTTTGTGTGTGTGTGTGTTTTTGGTGAGCCCATAGCAAAAAAAATTGTGGGGAAAAGTTTTGTTTGTGTAGGGGTGTGTGTGTGCATGGTAGCCGCGCGAGCCCCGGTGCGTTTTTTCTTTCTCCTCTCTCCTTTTTTCTCTCTCTCTTTTTCTTCCCCCTCCCCTCTCCCCCTCTCTTTTTATGAAACCCCCCTCTATCGTTTTTCAAATTGGGCTACATTTTTTTCTTTTTTTATATTTTATAATTAAAAAGTGTGTTGGGGTGTGTGGGGTGTGTGGTGTGTGTGAAATTTTTGTCTGTCTTCTGTCTATTCCCCTTTTTCCCGGGGGGTTTTCGTTTTGTTAGGGCGCGTGCGCGGCATTGTGTGTGTTGTGTGTGTTGTGTGTGTGTGTGTGTGTGTGTGTGTGTTTTGTGTGTGTGTGTGGGTGGCGTGTGTCTTTCCCTCTGTGTGGGGGTGGCATTTTGGGTTTTTGTGCGTGGTGTTTGTTTTTGGGTTTTTTATTTGTTGTTTTGTGTTTTGTTTTGTCGTGTGATAAATGACCCAATAGGTGTTTAAACTGCATACATTTTATTGCATGATGCTGGATGCCCAAAAAAAAACCGGTTTTGCCCCACTTCTTTTTTTTTCCCCCTTAGTGTCTACTTCTTTAAAGGGGCCCCCCTTACCATTGCCCCGTGTGTGTTTTGTGTTTTGTGTGGGTGTTGTGTGGTGTGTGGTGGGTTTGTGCGTGGGGGGCGTCTGATCTGTATTTTGTTTAGGGGACCTGTATGGTTGAAGTCTGAAAAAATTGTTTAGTCAGATCTGTGTGTTTTTTAAAGGATGATGTATGTTGTTGCCCGAAGTTTTGTTGTATGTTGTTTAGGCCCCGATTGAAATGTCTTTTTTAGGTTATCTGTATTTTGGGTTGTCGAAGTTTTTCTGTATGTTTGTTTAGGTTGTTGTGTGTGTTCAAGCTTTTCCGCTTTTTTTACCATGGCGATGGTGTGAAAGGGTGTAGGCAAACCCACCCCCTGGTCTCCAACCTGGGTGGGGGGCCCCGGGCCCCTTGCGGGCCCCCCCGGGGAAAAAGGAAAAGGGCCCCCCCGGGGAAAAAAAAACCCCCCCAAAAAAAAATTGGAGGGGAAAGCCCCCAAGGGGCCCTTGGTGGGGGGACCCATCTTTCACCCCGGGCCCAGCTTGGTCCATGTGGTAAAGGGCGTTACCCGGAAAAATTCCCCTCGGGGACAATAGGGGCCAAACCGGGGGGGGGTTTTGGGGTTTTTTTTTGGGAACCCCCCCCCCCATATATTTTTTCCCGGGGGGATTATTCCCCCATTTTTCTCCCTTTCCAAGTCGGGGGGAAGGGGGATGGGACGGTGGGGGGGGGGATGGCACTGGGCTGTAGTCAGGGGACCTGCAGGGCGTTTAAAGGGGGAGGGTCGTCATTTCTACGGGGAAAAAGTGGTTTTCCCCCCCCCCACCTTGGCAAAGGGGCACCCCTTTTTTTGGGATAGCCTCCCCCCCCTCAGGAGGGGGGCCTAGAAAAGGGGGGCCTAAAGAAGCTTGCCCCCCCCCCATCCTGTCAGATTCGCAGCCCCCCGGACTTTTAAAACGGGCCCAAAATATTAAAAAAGACCCCCCAAAAGAATAAACCACTTATGTTTTGGAGGGGGAAAACATCCCGGATTTTCTGGACCAGGAAGAGCGACCCCCAAAGCGCAAACCCGCATTGGGGCAAAAAAAAATTTTTAAAAAATTTGGGTTTTTGCTGAAATTAGCGAGATTTTGGGGGCGGGCCCCTGGGAAATAGGGAAGATGGATACCCTTTTTCTGGAAGGCCCCCTGGAGGATAAAAGAGAAGCAGAGGGTTTTTTCCCCCCCGCCCCCCCCGGATAAAAAATAGATTTTCCCCTCAAAGGAATTGGTGTTTTTTTTGGGGTTTTGAGCCCCCCCTTTCCCCAAGGGGAAAGGCCCCTGAATTCTCTGTTTACCCCCCCCCTTCCCACACCCAGGAACAGGAATGTTTTCCCCCCCTTAAATTGTTTGCAGTTTTCCAAAGGGAAGGTTTTTTTTTTTGGGCTTAAGTCGGGGGCAGGGCTCCCAGTTTGGGGAAAAACGGACCAAAGGTGGGGGCCCAGGAAAAACTAAATGGGAAGTGCTTTTTTCACTCGGGCGATTTTTGGTTTGACCTTTCACCAAACGGGTTCCAGTGGGAAAAAAAAGGGCCCCCGGTTGACCCCTCCCCCCGGAAAAGGCCTTGATGATCTGTTCATGGGGGGAGTGCCCCCAGGTTTCCCCAATCAAAAGGGCCCAATTTGGGGGGTGGACTGGGGATGCCCACTGTGGCGGGGCCCAAGTTTCCCTTTTTGCTAGACCCCGGGACACCAAACCCCCAACAAAAAAAGGGAAAGGGGATGCCCAGAAACTGAATGTTTCCCAGGTGACAAAAAACCCTTGGGAAAAACCCCTTGGAAAACCAAAATTTTTTTTCCCAATAAACCCTTTTTTAGAAAAAGGGGGAAAATAGAAGCAGTTACGCCGCTAGGCTGCTCTGGGCCCCCAAAAAAGGGAAAATAGGGGGGGTTTCCCGACAGCAACAACATGGAGATGGGGAAAGCAAACAGAGAACCCCAAAGCCCCAAAGCTGATCGACGAAAAAAGGGGTAAACGAAAACATGATGCCAAGCTTAGGGAAAAAACCACCCCGGTGAGAAGATGGGGGAGGTTGGGGAAAAAAAAAATGCAGAGTTAAAACAGAAACGGGGGGAGAAAAACCCCAAAAAAGTTTTTGGATGAAGATTTGTAGGGCCCCCCTCCCCCCGGGGCCCTTGTAGGAAAATGGGGCCCCTTTTTACTGGGAAGAGTGTTTGTCAGGGGTTTGGGGGGGGCCCCCTTTCCCCCGTTTTGTGGGAATTTCAGAGTCGAAGGAGGGGGACATCCCCCAAATTTCAGTTTTTTACCGTTTGGGGCCCCCACGATAGCAGGAAATCTAAAAAACGATCAATTCCCAAAAAGGGAAAAAGGGGGTGAGGGGATTTTTGAACCCAAGGATGGTGAAAGGGCCCCTGGTGAAAAAAAAATGAGTAAAGCAGCGTTTGGGTGAGCGAGCGTACCACAAAACTTAAGGATCCCCATCATCCCCTGTACAAAATAAGGGGGGGCAGGAGATGCGAAAAACCCCCAGAGGCTTTTATTTGACATAGCGGGAAAAAGAATATGGCCCCGGGAAACTAAGAAAATTACCCCCCCGTGGACGATTGTCCCCCACCCCCGTGGGGGTTCAGAAGCAAAAAGGGGGAAAATTTGACATGATTTCGCTTTAAACCGCTGCAAGAAAACCCCCCGGGAAAACAGTTTTTAAAATTTTAAAATCCTCTTTGTCCCCCGAAAAGGGTTAAATACTGTCAGTCGGAGGGTTTTGGGGCTATACTGTAAAAAATTGGTGCCCCCCCAAGTTTGCCAAGTTTCATACGAAAATTTTGATGAATGTTTGGGGCTGGGAAAAAGGACTGTGCTGCCCCCCCCCCCTTTTTCCAACCGGAGTGAACAAGGTTTTGGGGCCCTTGGACCCCCCCGTTTTAGCTTAGCCCGCCAATCTTTCTCTGTCTTCCAAACCCCAAAAGGGGATCAATGTCGTAAGATGTGTGGGCTTTTTAAATTAAGGGGGCTAAAGGGCCCCAAAAAAAAAGTTTGGGCCCCTGTTAGCGTTCCGGGTTTCCCCCATGATGTGCACTGAGCACCAAAAACCCCGGTTTTGCAAGATTTGCCGTTGCTTGCTGCAGCCCCAAAGGGCCCCTTTGGGGGTTGAGTACCTGCGGGGCGAAGTAAAGCAAAAACCCGCACCCCCTTTTCCCCAAAACCAAAAATGTAAGAGGACACGCCCCCAACAATCGGGGGCACGACCCTTCATGTGTGGCGGGGATAAAAAGTTTTCGAAAAGACTGGAAAAAACGGAGTTTTCCCTTTGGCGGTTTGGAACATTTTGTGGGGAGAGTTGGATCCTCAAAATACTTTTTGGGGTCTAAGGGGGCATCGTTTTATCTCTTTGTTTAAAGGGGTGTGACCCCGGCATTGCCCAGGAAAAAATGAAGACTTGGGTCAGTTCCCCCCCGCGGTAAGAAAATGGGTATTTGGGGGACGGATGTCCAACACAGAAGTGTCGCAAGAGAGAGGGTGGGGTTTAGGGGGGATATGAAAACACAATTTTGAGGGGGTTGGGGGGGGGTTTTTTTAAAGGCAAAAAAGATTCCCAAAAAAAAATTTTTTTTTCTTTCAAAAAAGGGGTTTTTTTGGCTGGAGCTGGAAAAAAGGGAAGGGGGACTCAAAAGCTTCAAGGATGCCTAAAATTTTAATGGGGTTTTGGCCCCTTTCCCGCTTCGGGGGGAAACATTGCCCCCCTGGCCCGGGGAATTTTTTGTCCCCCCTTTTAAAAAGTTTTTTAAAAAGGGCCCTTTGAGGAAAATTTGGCCCAAGGGGCCCGGCCCCCAAAAAAGGGGACCCCTTTTCCAAACATTTTATCCAGAGTTTTTACGTATCTTTTTTCCGTTTGGCTTGCCTCAACATGCAGAGTCATTGCCTTCGTCCCAACCCCCCCGGGATTGAAATGTGAAGTTGTGGGGGTTTTTGGGAATTTTTTGCCGGTCTTCTGTCCCGGGAGAAGGTCCAATTTTTTCATTACCTCTTTTTTCCCCCTTCTGTGTTTGGTTTCCCCTTTTTTCCCCCTTGTCCTCTGTCTGTATGTCGTTTTTACCTCTTCTCTCTTTTCTCTCTCTCTTCTCTTCTTTCTTTTTTGTATTTATGTTTGGTGTCGTCTGTTTTTGGTCTGTCTTTTGGGGCCCGGTGTTGTTGCTGTCTGTCCTCTTTTCCTTTTTTTTTTTTCTCTTCTTTGTCTGTGAAATTGCTGCTGCCGTTGTCTGCTGTCTTGTTTTGTCTGTCTTGTCCGTTGTCTGCCCCTTTTTGTTGTTGTTGTTCGTCTTTTTGTTTGTTGTTCTGTCGTTGTCTGTTGTTTTCTCTTGTATTGCTGTTTTTTCCCCTTTGTTCGGGTTTCGTTTTCCCATTGCTCGTCTTGTTCTGTTTGTTCTGCCTTTTTTGTCTGTTGTGTCCTGTGTTGTTATCGTATTTTCCCGTCTGTCTGCCCCCTGTCGTCAGTTGTTTCTGTTGCCTGTTGTTTCTGTTGTTTTTTCTCTCTCTCTTTTCTTTCCTCTTTGTCTGTGTGTGTGTTGTCTGTCTGGGGCCTTTTTGTTCCCGTATTGTGCCCCCCCCTTTTTTTTTTCGGGCTGTCGTTTTTTTTTTTGGTTTTGTTTCTCTCTCTGTATTGTTTTTTCCCCTTTATTGCTTGTTTTTTGTCATTTTCCCCGTCTTTTCTCTTTGTGTTCTGTCTCTCCTCTCTTTTTTTTTGTCTCTCTCTGTGGTGTCTACTGTCTGTTGCCTTTCGTTTTGGTGGCTTTTTCCCCTTTCTTTTTTTCCCCTTTTTCTCTCTTTTTTTTTTCTCTTCTTTTCTGTTTTCTGTTTGTCCCGTCTGTCTTTCTGTGTCTTTGTCTATGTCCTGTTGTTGTTTTTCTTTTGTTTTGTGTGTTTCCCGTGTGTTTGCGTGTTGTCGGGCCCCTTGTCCATCTGTCTTGATTCTTACTGTTGTTTTCTGTGTCTCTGTGTATTTGTTTGCCCCCGTCTGAATATTTCCGTCTGTTTTTTTCCTGCCTCTGTCTGTCTGTTGTCTGCTGTTTTGTTTTCTGTGTCTGTGTCTGTGAAATGTGTTTGTCTGTTGTCTTTTTTGTTGTTTTTTCTTTTTTTTCCCCGGGTTTTTCTAAACAAAACCAAAAAAATTTTTGGGGAATAAATTTTCCCAAGGCCAACTTTGGAAGATTTTGGAATTTTGGGGGCAAAATTTATACTGGGACTTTTCCAAAACAGAAAAAAAAAAAAAGCCATGTCAACTGAGAAAAAGATTTTTAAATTTTCAGGGTCCCCGCGTTACTGTAGAGTGGGTGGCCTTGTGTTTTTCCCCCGTGGGGTTTGTCGCATTTTAAAATTTGAGTGTCCAGGACTATAGGTGAAAGTTTGGGGGTGTCTGTACGTTCGTGCTTACCCAATTTTTAAATTTTAAAGTGCAGTCCCACCGACACACCGCACAAAAATACCAAAAAGGAAAAAAATGACACACCGCGCAATGCGCCACACCCACCCCAAAGACAACAACTCAACAGATTGTACAATTGTATATGCGGTATGTGCCACAAAAACCCCCAAATTACCCCACCCCCACACAACACAAAACACCCCCCCACACAAAAACACAACACCCCCACAAACTAAAAACCCAAAAAAAAAAAATGGTAGGGGGATAAAGGGGTTCCCAGCGTTTTTGGGTAATGCGTAGGCAGACATCGCTGGTGTAGCACAGACCTTTAAATTGTCTTTCTTTTTTTTTGATTCTTTTACCCCTGGTATATGGTCTCAAACTTAGCGGATGTGGTTTTTGGATAGGGGTTAGTTTAAAAAGCAGTAAACGCCCGAAAAACTGAAAAAAAAGAATTGTTATCTATTGTCGTGTCTGTCTGTTTTTATCTGTCTTGTCTTTTCTTGTCTTTCCCCCGCTTTTTTGGGCTGTTAATTTGTTTACCCCCCCCGCGTCTTCTTGTTCTTTGGTTGTTTTTTTGTGTCGTTTGTCTGTTGTGTTGTGTTTTGGCGTGTTTTTTATCTGCTTTTCCGCCCCCCCGTTTTTTTTGCGTCGTCTTTGTTTCTTTTTTTGTCTCTCTGTCTGTCTGAACCCCCGGGTTTTGATCTGCTGTTGTCCCTTTTTTATGTTGTCTCTTGTCTTTTTGCCATTGTTTTGTTCTCTGTCTCTTTTCTTTTTGTTCTTTTGGTTTTTTTTGTTTTTGTCTGTTGGGCTTTCTCTCTCTTTTTCTTTTTTTCTCTCTCTCCGTTCCTCTCGAGGATGGTATGAAAAGATAGAGAGAAAAGGGAAATTTAAATGTACCCAAAACCCTTTTTTGGGGAAAATTTACCCACTATGATATGTTTAAAAACGGGCTTTAAATTGGGCCCAAAATTCCCCTAATGTTTGGGGAAGCCAAACAAAGATAAAATGTAGAGGGGTAGATGTTATTGTGTCCAATGTGTGTTCAAAAGAAAACTCTTTTACGTGGCTTTAGAATGTTGTTTTAAAAAAAATGAAATTTGGAAGCTTCCCGAAAAAACATGTATGGTTTTTTAAAGAGTTTACGACAACCCAAAAAGGGCCCTAAAAGTTTCCCCCCGAATCCCAAAAAAAAGAGCGTCCCCAAAACCCAAAATTTTTAAATTTAGCACTTTGGGAAAAGGAAATTTAAAGAAAATTTATAAAAATAAGCCCGATTTGCTAAAAGGTCTTGAGACAAAATTTTTGAATGCTACCAAAGAACCCCCTTTTTTTTTGGGCTTTTCTCTTTAAAAAGTAACATAAGCAAAGATTATTGGGGGGAAAATTTGAAAAGGGAAAAATTTGGGGAAAACTTTTGCGAATGTTTTTTTTTGCAAATTTGTCCCCCCAAAGATTGTTTGTGAGGAGAAAATAAAATTTTTTTAAACAAGAAATAAAAGTTTAAAACGGGTTTTTTCCCCGGGGGAAAAAAACCCCGAATTAAAAACCATTTAAAAAGCCCAAAAAAGGGGGTGGTCCAGATTTGGACTTATTGAGGTATTCCCTTTTTTTTATACATGGATACTGCCTTTTTGAAGATTCTTTTTAAATTTTTTTTTCTTCGGAAAGTTAAAGTGAAACCCCCTGATCCCAACCCTTTCAGAGGGGGTTTTTTTTTAATGGTTTTTTAAAATTTCAGTAATTTTTAAATAAAGCCGGCTACCCATTGAAGATAAAGGAATTTGGGGGAACAAGCGGGTTTTAAAAAAACCCTGCATATTGATCAGTCTTTACAAATTTTTTTTTTTTATTCAAAAACAAATTTGATGAACAAAAACTTTAATCGCTTTCTTTTATTTTTTGGGAAAGGGGTTCGATTAATTTTTTCCCAAAATTATGGGGCCTATCAAATTGAAGAACAAAAAGGGAAAATGTTAATGTATTCAAAGATGTAAAGGGGTAAAACGTACGTTAGATGCGGTTGGTGCAGGTTTTGTGATTTCTTTTTTTTGAGAAAGGTTCAAACAAAGGTGAAACGGTCCTTTTGTTTTTTTCCCCCTTGAAAAAGAACTAAACCTTGACATAATCCCCAAAAAAAAACCCGGGTTTAGTCACCCCAGTCGTTGAACTATTGATGAATTTTTTGCAGCGTGGTTTTTTTGCTTTCATTTCACATAAAAAGGGTAAAAAAACCTTTAAATTTTTTTGAGAAAAAATGCAGGAAATCGCTTGGCCTTTCGGTTAAACCCCCAGAAAAAAAAATTGGGGGGTTTTTAAAAAAGGGGGCTATGTATCTCGCCAAAGAAAAAAGGTTTTTTTGGTAATTGAAATTTGGGAAATGGGAAAAACGTCAAATAAATTTTGGGTTTGGGGATTTTCGTTTAAGATTTTACTGCCATGCAAAACAACAGCAAAGGCCAAAAAGGGTTTTTTGGAAAATATTTTAAAAAGTGAAAGGGAAATTTTGGGGATGTTTTACATTTTCTTTTTTAAAAATTTTTTTATTTCCCAAAAAAACCCATCAACTTTTAAAGGATTGAAAAAATTTGGGGGTGTTAGAGAAATGTTATTGAAAAAAAGGGGGCCCTTTTGGGTTTTTTAAAAATTTTTAAAAGT